>VDFB02114815.1:0-34985 GCA_007258455.2 Sequoia sempervirens
GGGCCTTCTCCTGGACCACCATTCCCTTGATTGACTTCTACATTCCTATGAACCTGGTCCTCACATGTCACTTGAACCTAATGTTCTATGTGATCCATACGAGCCTCTTTCCTATTTAGAGGCTCTAGAATTTGTTCCAACTTCTTGTTTGGTCCATTTTTTGACCCACTACCACCTGTCTCTTCCTGGTGGTCACCATACTAACTCACACTTGACCTACATCACATTCGAGGTCTATCATAGCTTAACACTAGGTTGTAAAAGTAAACCTTCTTATTCTACTGAATATGGCATACACATGCATATATATTAGTCATTCATCAAGGACATACACATTCATTCACAACAAACATATTTTTCATTTCTTTGTTTGAACACTCCAAAATATCATCTTGTTTTATTTATAATATGTGTGGTTCAATACACCCTTATTTACAAAATATTCTTGTTACATTAATCAGTTTTCTTGTTAACAAAGAGAGGACACTCCTCTGGATCCTCATCAAAATTTACATCAAATTTTTCAAAAAAGGATGGTTGAGCACGAAAGCTCTCCTTTTCCTTCTTAGCAATGGTGCATTTGGTCCACACCCTAGAGGCCAATCTTTTATTATGGAAAGCTTATTAATATTGGGTGTTTGCTTCTCCTCAATCTTATTTCCTCTTTCTAACTTAAGTCATGTGAGGGCTTGAGCTAGAGTCTCATCATTGGGAATCTCAGGTTGAACCTCAATCTTGTCATTTTCTTGCATTACGACTTTATTGTTTGAGATCCTAACAGTCTTCCCTTTCTTTTGTCCTTTATTAGACCTTCCCATACCTACATTCAATATAGGTTCAGTCGATTCTCATGATAACTAAATTTGGTAAAGGGCCAAATATCCCCTAGTCAAGGCTATGGTAGACTCAAAAGGCCTAGAATTGAACCCTAAGCTTTGATACCAAATGTAATAACCCATTCTAAATTATTACTTAATTATATTATTGCAAATGACCTTATGAATATTTAATTTTAAAAATACATAACTAAGTAGCTATTTTCAATCATATCAACACATGTCTAGTTAAAATGAGTCATAGGGCAGGTGAAAAAAGATGGGGGGCCAAATTGTGGCCAATTTTTTTTTTAAAAAATTGATAGCTCATAACGCGAGCACATTATAACGCACTCATTTTTTCTACTACCCATGACCAAAAGCCCTTCTTTTTCATACTTGTGTTCTAGGAGGAGTCAATCTTGCATTTTTTTATCAATTTTTTGCTATTTCGTCACTAGGATGCCGCCACATCGACGAGGAGGTTGAAGAGGTAAGGATTATTTGTTTTTTGTTGTGAATTTGTTAGTTTTAGGTTGTTTTTTATATTCATTTGTTGAATTTGTAGGAGATGATAATGATCCTGGAAACCCTCGTCAAAACCCTCCTAAAAATCCTCAGCAACCAGAGTAATAACAACATGAACAAAATCCTCAAGTTCAACAACCACAACAACAATCTACTCCACCAATCCCTCAACATCCTCCTAGCACTTAGCAAAATTTAATGGGTGAAATTGAAAACAATAAAAAAAAAATTGAGTTAATCACGAGGTTGAACAATCCAACAAGTTCAACCATGGAAAGAAAAACACTTGCAAATTAGCTTAAAGAAATGTTAAAACATGTAGATGCAATCAAAAAATAATTAAGTGGTTGGCAAGATAGGAGGTAGATGGCTAGGAATTTTTACCGGGATAAATTATCATATAAAGATGTAAAAGATCAAAAAATTACAAAATTAGTTTTTTGCACATTATTCACCAACCCACACACATATCAAAATCTTGGCCTTAATGCAAAGAGGTTTCCTATCCATTGGTGCCACCACCAATAGATTAGGAAATTTTTTGGGATAGGTGGTACATGGTTTTTTATTACCCACCATGCAACAATTGCAAAGTCCCACAATATTTCCTAAGGAAACTATACTGCGAGTTCATCCTAAACAAAATCCCAAATTATTTTGATATGAGGGACTTCCAGGGGAGAGGTAAGGGGTTGGATCAAGATATACCTGGTGCATAGTAGGATCCTAGGCAGCAAGTGAGACAACCTCTTGCTAATCCACCTCATCAGCACATCGTTATCCCTTCCATCATAAAGGAGAGTGCCAAGGTATACACTTTGCAGGCCATCAGCTCTTTGACCCAAAGTGTAATCCAGCATGCCAGCCCTATACTACAGTGCCATCTAGGGGAGTCTTCAAGTAGTGGGATTCGATCCCATTTGTGTTAGGCTTGCAGGGTGACTTGTTCATATGACCCCACTGACACTCAAGAGGTTGCTATGTAGGATACATCTGCAACTATGGAGATGGTGAGGGTAATAGACATTTTGAATGATGCTTATGGCATTGGTACTCAAGTAAATATTAGTATGTTCTTTCAATTTAATTTATTAAATTTCAATTTTAAAATGTGAGATTAACTAATTTAGTTTTATCATTTTAATAAAATTTCAAGGTCACAGTGTTGATACTAGATACACCAGCCCTACACTTGCTTATTACTCCACTGCATCTAACATTGAGGTATGTCACTAGTAAACAATTATAAATTTATTACATGTTAATAGCATTGTTATATGAATGGTATTCTAATATTTGATTTTGGATGTTGAATAGGATAATATTGGAGGTTTTGAGGGAACACCTCCTAGTGCTAGTGGATTTAGACAAACCTACATGCAAGTAATAAAATAAAGAGTTTAACTAATGAATTGTACTTAATAGATTTGTGTAGTTTATATTCATATAATTGATTACATTGCATTGCACATCTTTCAAACTCATAGCATTACTTCACATTCCATAACTAATAACTAGATGTTGATTGATGACAAAATTTCAACTATAATATAGTTGTTTAGAAAGTCAACATAAACAGTGATGCAATTACTTCACATAGCATAAGTAATAAGTAGGAGCAACTTCCAATTGCATTTGTTTGTCATGGAATTCCATGAGACCACTTTTTACTAAGGAATATTTTCAAATAGTTCACTACCTTGTATATGTTATGGATGCTTGGAAGAAATATATGAAAGAATAATAGTAAGCAACAGCATAAACAAGGCAATGAGTTCTTTGAAAAAATTCCTCAAAGAAATGTGGTCTCATGGTTATTTCCATCACCATGAGAACCAATTTCTTTGAGGTATTTTTTCAAACAACTCACCACCTTTTCTATGCTACCACATTTTCCATACATGTCTAACAAAGCATTTTATCAAATAGTTCATTTCCTTGTTGCTATGGGTAAAATCCTAAAAATGGTGCTTTCCACCAAACTATGGATGCTTGGAAAAAATATATCAAAGCATAATAGTAAGAAATAGCATAGAAAAGGCAGTGAGTAGTTTTTAAAAATGCCTCAAATAAATGTGGTCTCATGGTAATGGAATACCATTCCATCACCATTATACCACATTTCTTCAAGGCATTTTTTCAAACTACTCATAGCCTTTTCTATGCTACCATATTTTCCATAATGTGTACCAAAGGATTTTATCAAACTACTCAGTCCCTTGCTTCTATGGCTAAAAGCCTAAAATAGGTGCTTTCCAACAAACTATGGATGCTTGGAAAAAATCTATCAAATCATAATAGTAAGCAATATCATAGTCAAGGCAGTGAGTATTATGAAAAAATTCCTTGAAGAAATGTGTCTCATGTGATGGAATGTGTTCCATCACTGTGAGACTCCACATTTCTTTGAGAATTTTCAAACAACATCATTTTCTGAAGAATAGAAACCAACCTTGTAAAATTCCACTCCAAATTATTTTTCAAAGGTCCTCATCCTCATCCTCAATTTACCAATGCATGGTACCTTCCTCATTTTATTCCACTTGTTCATGTCCCCACTCCTCCCTCTTCATGTCATGATTGCCCCCCATCTCATAACCAAGACAACATTATACCATCCACCCCATCCCAACATAATACCATAGAGAAGGAAATGAATTGTTTGAAAAAATTCCTCAAAGAAATGTGGTCTTATAGAAATGGAATGCCATGACACATTTGTTTGTAATGTCATTCCATCACCATGAGGCCCGATTTCTTTGAGGAATTTTTTCAAAATAGTTCAGCTACCCTCCTCTATTCTACCACAATTATCATACATGTCTATGAAAGCATTTTATCAAACGGTTCACCACCTTGCTGCTATGGGTAAAAGCCTAAAAATAGGTGCTTTCAAATAGGCTATAGATAGGGAAAATAGTAAGCATGATAGTCAGAAATATATAGTTTAATAAGTACTCAAAATTTTGTTCATTATCTCATACATTATAACCCATGAGATGGATCACTATTATATTTTTTGTGATTGAATAATTTGTTGCTTTATTTTTAAATGTTGGAAGTAGATAAACCTCCAAACATTCATAAAGAAATGGAGCTTAGTGTTTCATTCGCTATAGACTCCCTGATGGCTCTCACGAAGGAGGTATGAGGCAAATTACTAAATTTCAATTTACATTCATTGTTATAGTTGTTAGTTAGTGAAAAATTAAATCATTATTGATTCACAGTTTAATTTCTCTTTGAATGGTTTCTACAAGGCTTCAACATGCCATAGCATGGGCATGTGAATATTTCCCTCGAGGAGATAGATTGTCTACTGGTGGTAAGTGATTATTTTGTAAAATATATCATTTTTATAATGTAATTTCTATATATTAATGTATTTACTTTTTATTGTAATAGATAAAGCTTCACCAAGAACTAAACTCTAGGAGGAGCAATAGGAGCACTCCTCAACCTTAGAATAAATGAGTGACAAACCTATCACCATCCAGATGATAAGCAAAGGGAAAGAATTTATTTTGAGATGATGTAGAGCAATGACTTTTGATTCTAGAGCCCTTTTTTGTATGCCTATATGGAATTTTTGTACATATTTTGTATTGGATATATTTGACATTATATGCCTATATGGAATTCTCATAAGCCTATATGGCTATTTTGTATATATTTTATACTTATATTGAAATATATTGATGTATGCGTACATGGCTATTTGGTTAATACAAATCTTTTTTATCGATGTTGTCCATATTTGTATTATAAATCCATGGTTCAACAGATATGAGTTACGTGTATTCAAGTGTATACTTTACAATTTACATGTATACTTTGTGACTTGCATTTTTTCATGCATATACCTTGTATTCATGTATATACTTTGTATTAATTTGTGTATTCTATGTATTTTGTGTATACTTCAAGGCTTACATGTTTTTTAGTACTTGCGCTTCCCTTATTCCATGTATGCTTGACTTATTCATGTGTATACTTATTAATTGGTTAGCCCTAGCATTGATCATTGTTGTCCTTCATGGTTTTTCTTGAATATTTATTGATTGATGCTAAACAACTTCAATATTTCTAGAAATACTAGTAGAGTTACAAATTACAAAATTGCACAAATTGAAAAGAAAAGATTAACTATAAATAAATGCACTGATTGTTAACTTGATAATTGATTAAGAATGAGTATAATATATATCAAGAGATGAGCCTTCTAGAATGACAACTACCAACTAGAAAATAGGAAAAGTATTCCCAATACTTTGAAAGCAATAATCCACCCAAAATTGCAAAGGGAGAGAAGGCTTATTTAAGATCCTTGAGCAATGTATTTCCTAATGCTCCCTTGTTCTTACATATCTCAATTCATTTTAATTCAAAGAGTTCCATCAAAATGCTTTATCTAAAAGAAAAAAACATGTTTTCAATTGGTATTCCATGAGATGTTTCATAAAAATATTATAGTATTTTTAATCTTTTGATTGGAACAACTCAATTAAGCAAAGGATACATAATCTTCACAACACTTGCAAAACATAATATTTATAGTAGAAGATGAGTAGTTGACTTCTTGGAACATTATCATACAAACATTTATCTTGAATAGGATTTAAACATTTTCACAACATAATCCTCACAGTACAGAATGAATTGTTATGTTCTTGATCCATCACCATTTTAACACGTCGAAAGATGTATATGTCAACTTTTTGCAATATTATTTCTTGTATAGAAAATGAACTTGGGAGAAAGATTTATAATTTATAATAAAAATAAGAAATGGACTCAAGGGTGAAAACTTTATTTATCACACCAAATAATAAATGTGCATGAGAGCATCACTTGTTTCTCTTAGACTCCAATTTTCAAGCATAGAAAATCATTTCAAATGAAAATAACAAAATGCTTCACAACCAAAGTTGTTAATTGAGGATAAATAAAATGTTTCCAATTTCCACCATTGTATGCAATTACAATTGGTTGTATATTGTTGTAAGGGCAAGGAGGATGATTAAAAAATGTCTTGCATTTGCTAGACTTGGGGATGATCATATGCTTTTTATGTGAAAAACGTGGACTTCTCAACTATCATGTGAATGTTTCTCTTTTCGATTGTTTTCATGCCATCATAAGGAATATGTTGATAGCCAAATTGACACAACAACATGTAGGTAAGATTTAATCACCTTACTTCTCATAAAAAATACAAATGATTGTTAAACTGATAACCTTCCAAGGTATTGGATGTTGGATCACAATGTTGTTGTTTTGTTGAGCGATCAATGAGGTTGTAATATTCAAGGGCCTACTAGTTATTGAGCTTCTTGGTTGTTGCAAGATCAAACTTCTATCTAAACCTACTCTAACCAGGGGGTAAAAAAATAGAAAAATATAGATCAGGGATGCAAGAGAGAAAAGAATGTTGATTCATTTAATTAACCAGACTTGTTACTCTTCAAGGAATACCTAAACTAAACTACAGAACAAATCAACCCATAATCAATACAAAGCTTCATTCATTCACAATGCAGAAATTAACAGCAGATCTCAAATCATAATTCAAACAAAAGATAAGATACAATTTACTCATTCCTTGAAAAAAATTTAAATCAAATAGTTAACCATAGAGTGCAATTCAAGACAGGTTTGAATTTGACTGTTTCTACTGTGATGAGATAGATAAACAACATTTGCAATTCTGGAAAATTCACTAGTGTATGAAAAATAGTAGCTTCAAATTACCTCATCTAAACTAAGAAAATTAGAAAAATGCATCATCTATCCTACTGCTAAACTATTGAAAAACTTCTAACTAAATTGTCCAACTGATTTCCTAAAAATCTCACCCTTTCAAATGAGATCGATTTGACAATTTATAACGCACTAACTACATAATTTCCTCCAAAAAATCTCATCAAAAGTTGTATCTTTTCTCGTGCATACAGTTTCTCCACCAAGGCAACTTTATGTTTCAACTTTACTTGACCTCAATTGACTTTAGTTAGTTTCAGCTGAAACTCCATCTCCAATTTGAATCCAGTCCACAATTGCAACTTTCAGTTCAAACTTTGAGTTACTCTTTGCATGATTTTCAATAGCATCCTTTTCCATAAATAAATTCAAGTGGGCCTTCCATAAAACATTCAGTTCACTAACAGTTGATGATCTTTCTGAAAAATCTCCCCTTTGCATACTAGATGTGCAAGATCATCTTCATTGTGGTCCACTGCAATCCATGAAAAGACACCTGTAAATAAGAAATACACGTTAGTTGATTAATACAATTAATGAATTGATAATTAGCTTCGAACATTAATCAATCTTAGATTACTTCAATTAAATGTGTATACTTTTAGTAAACTTCAAATTCAACATTGAAATATTAAATCCATTTTTTAATCAATATTATTTTAAAACAAAATAACGTTGAGAAAAAGAACATATAGTGTGGATCTTAATACTTCAACATTACGCCCTTTGGTTTTTCCATTTGAATGCTAGCAGAGGAAAAAAATCACCCAGACTGTAATCAATACTTTTATGGATACTCGAAATTCATCATCTCCAACATACACATGCCAGGACAATAAATATCAACCAGTTCATTGACCTCTTCTTCATAGAGTTATGGGGCCATGAATTCAGGCGTTCCAATAATAGTATCTCCATAAGCCTGATGGAGAATTGTTTGTCATGCCAAGATCTCCAATTTTAATTTCACCTAGTCTTACATTCACAAAATACATTGTCACATTTCAAATAACAGTGGATACTTGGAGGATTGTGACTATGCAAGTATAAAAGATCTTGCAATATTTGTTGTGACCAATTTTTTGATAGTTCTCACATCTAATTTTTTATACCTTTTCCATCTTTCATGCTAGCACACATTACATCTGCTTGAGAGTTTATGAAGCTTTATCTAAAGGTCGATTTTGTGTATACCTAGCTCTTTGTATGCCATAAACTGAAATCCATTTTAAAGCAATTTGTTAAATAGTTCACACACCTTTTCAAATCCATTTTGTACAGATCTTACAATCATACCATTTCATTGTATTTCCTTGAACACTTTATTGATGGCTTGTCAAATAGTTTACAATTATGACATGTCATCAGACCACATTTCTTGAGAGATTTTCCTATCAACAATGTGCAACCTTATTCTAGGGATTCCCATTTTGTATGCATTTCCTTTTGTAACCCAGCATAGAATGTTGTTTCCAAACCTCCCATTTCATCACATCATGAGGGAATCTATAGAAGTTACAGAGCTTGACTTCATTTGGCTGACTTGCTTAGAATTTTCTAATGCCCAATTCAATAATTTCACTTGTGCATAGTCGTGCAATCATCGCATTCCATAAGGCATCACCAGAGAAATTATTTAATGCATTTTATTTGTACAACACCCTACATGTCTTGTCCATTTTCAAAATTTTATTGAGGTATTATGCCAAACGCCTCACTTAACATGCCTTTGTTTCCACTATTTGCATCCATTCTATCTCATTTTATCAAACAGTGAGTACGCATTCTTGTTTGGCTACCACATTTTTCATGCACTCCTAGAATTCCATAAGATCGCCTTGCTTAGCAGCATTCTCTCAAACCACTCATTCCTTAACTATGCCACCATAGTTGCTCACACGTCTAGTTACATTTGCTTGAATTTTCTGAAGTCTCTTCAACAAATCCATTTTGTGTGTATTCTGCAATCATTTCATTCCATTTTCTTGAAACAAAATTTCTTTCCTAAAATCATGGTGTTTAGGGAAGAGTATCTCCATCGAATCATTTTGTCAAATGGTTCATATAAATCTCCTATAGTTCTCCTTTTTTCATTCACATAAAAGATGTGAACAACAATATATTCGGATTTACACTCGCTAATCAGCATTTGCTTGGAATTTTCCATTCAAAATAATTTTAAACACATCCCAGAATCTTGGCATTCCTTACACTAATATCTCTATGAGGTGCCCTATTTGACAGTTTGCATGCCATCATTATGCTTCCTCACTTGCATTCCATGTTTACTGGAGGTAATGCGCATGGGAGAGTGTTGCTAAAGGAAGAATTCAGGTTTTCCACATATTGATTGCATTTCCATCACAACACCCATGGTAGTTGCATTTGCTTAAAGGTTTCTCAAACCTCATTAGTGGTTCCATATTGTGTGGGTATGTCTATGCACTACCCAGCTCTCGTTTGAAGGCTTTCAAAATTGTTTCAATCCTTTCCATTTGGTGCATATCTAGCAATTATGGTGTCCCATGAGACCACATTTTCTTCACAACTTCCTCATTAAATGATCTACACACATAGCCTGTATGCTTCCACTATTCAGCCCAGGCGAGGAGGATTGCATTCACTTTAGAGTTTCTAAAACCCTTTAGTAGATCCATTTGCACCCCTTTTGGAATCATTTTGACATGAGATGAAACTTCTTTTAAACATACTATTAAACTGTTCACTTCTATTGTCTATTCCCTCACCATTTTTTCATACTATATCAAGATCGGGAATCACGTCTAATCTAGAATATGGACATTTCCATTTTGGTGCTAGGTTCTCTCCTTTGTGCAAAGTCCAAAATCTGATTGTGCAGAATCATGAGCTACTCAAGAGCAGGATCAGGTCCTCAACGGAAGTGGAACCTTTATTTTTCTCTCGGTTCCAAGTTTTTGCCCGATTCCAAAAAAAACATTTTTTTTTATTTTACTTCGCTAGATCGAGTTTGAGACTATCACTTTTCTAAAAATATTTGATAATATTGTGCTTGTTTAGGATCCAACCCTAATGAGTCCTATTGATGCCTAAAATTTCTAGGAAAACAACCTTATGAGAATCAAAGTTAATGGGGGTCTAATTGTGCTAAACTCAGTAACCTCCAGGCTTTAAAGAAGTCAGCTCTGAAAGTATTTAGGGGGTTGGAAAGGGAAAAGGAAGTAGATATATTAAAATATAATATAATATAAGGCAATGCACCAAGACTTAAGTATATAGGAATGAGAAATCTTCCTTTTGGATGAGATTTAAGGGCCCGTTCAGCAATCTACATGTCCAAAAATAATAGAAAGAATGGATGAAAAATCCAAGAAGTTCATCAAATAGCATAACATAACTTCCATATGCATTCACTGAACAAGAAGAGTTCAAGACATTATCTGAATCAACAAATTTATTTTGAAACTATATAAGTCTTGCAAATAAACTACTCAGTATAATAAATAGCACAATATAATGTCTTATAAACTAACTAAGAAACATAGAGGCCAAAAAAATTGTCAAAGTCTGTGAGTCTTAATAAAATAATAAAAAACAATACAAAAGGCCTATAGTCTTTTTCACTTTTTTTTATGATTTTCAAACCCTTTTTTAGAGAGTCAAAGTAGTATATATAGATCATTCCACTACTAGAGATCCAATAACTGAAAAGATTCCTTAGGCATTGGAAATGATGCTCCAAGGTTATTGCAATAGAAAATATTCTAAAACATGGTATCCAATCACCTTTGAACAAGATGCACCCCTCTGCAAATGATAAATGTGGTCCTAGGGAGGAAGTAGCAAAACTCTTCAAATGACATGTGTTTCCCATGCACAGAGTTTGTTAGGACACATGGCATAGAGGCAGTGCTTCATACTCATTCATTCCTCCCTTTCGATCAAAATCCCTATGGAGAAGACACATGGATAAGTTTGTGTTTCAAGCGCTAATTATGGGGTCCACCAAAAAGGTGGCCATAGAATGATGCACCATGGAACGCAGGTGGAGCTCAGAGGAGAAACAAAGGAGAGAGGACCTTCAAAGGCCCATGGTGCAGACACATGGTGAAAGGATAGGACTTGAGAGAGAAGCAAGGGAATAATACCTTCAAAGGTGCGCATGGATGACATGTGGTGCTAGCAGATGAAGGCGCTTCAAAAGGGGCCCGGGAATATTCAAACATATGCAGCACAGGTTGGGACCAATGCAAAAGAAAATCAACAATAACCACTCAGAGGGAGCTCTAAGGATTTTAATTCATAGCTTTTGGCAACTATCAGGGGAATTTTGCCTGCAGAATGGGAACCCAAAATTTCTAGTTTGAATACCAAAGCCTTATCCATTGGACAACGATAAGAGTTTTAAAAGTGTAGTCTACAAAGGCAACCAGTCAGCCTCAAATGGCATCGATAAGGCACAAAAGTTATCTTGTTCCTCTTCCAGATCGATAATTTGTTTGAACAAAAGCTCCATGGAGATCCTGGTCCCAAACTCAAGCTAAAAGAGAAGTTGCACTATCTAATGGGCGGTGCCTTCATTTTCATGGGAGGTTGACTAAATGATTGGAATGTAGATAAATATTATTGCTTTTCCTTGATCTTTGTTGCAATGTGCTCTATCGTGGCCACTGAATCGTTAGGGAGAAAGGGGGAAGGCAAGCCCATTTGAGTCAATTTGGAGAATTGCATCCGCATATTGTTCATAGTATGATTCAATATTACCAAGAAATTTCTAGCTTGGAGGATAGTTGCATGATAATGGATGAATTCCCTCACCCTTTTGGTAGCCAACCTCTAGTCATCAATCCCTGCCTTTGCCAAGTCTACATTTTCTACAATTTATAATTTGTCCAACAACCTCTTAGCCTTGGGCACCTTTTTGGTAATGAACTATGGAACCTGCTCAATCGTTTCATGCACCTCCTTGCTTAAATTTGTTGCATCTACCATGAATTTGAGTGTTGGTTGCATTGTCAAATAGAAAGACTTGACTTTATCCCAATATGCAGCATATAACTATTGAGCCACTAAAAGGAGATATGATTGAGGAGCAGGGGGTTGGGGAGTAATTTTCAAAAGACCCATCTCCATCTCCTTAAACCTGACATCTTGTGTCAGCTCTTTAACTTTCTTGTCCATTGTGGAGAGTTGTTCCTACATAGTTCCTAACTCAACATCTTTTCTTTTCAATAACTCCTCAGCCTGACCTCAGATTTTGGATTCTTTTTCCAAAGAGATCTTTACTTCTTGGATCTCCTTTTCAAATTGATCTTATCGGTCCTAGAGATCCTTGTCCTTCTACTTCATTTCCTTCTCTTATTGAGCTCATTGATCCTGAAACTCCTCATTCTTCTGTTGCACTTCCCACTCCACTTGAGTCAATCAGTCTTGCAACTCCTAGTTTTTCTACTACAGTCCGGTAACTAGGTTGGGATCCTAGGACTGGAACTTTGTAAGTTCCTCCTAGATTTTGGCCTTTTCTGCCTACACTTGTTGAGACAAGTGTGAAATTTCAGTGTCCTTATCCTTTTTCCTTTTCTATAGGATATCCATTCTTTCCTTGAACTTCTTGAGCTCTTCTTCCCTCTTCCTTAGTTGGTGATTATGCTTTAAAAATTTTGTAGTCACCACCCACTGAGTTTCCTTTATTAGCTTGACTTTGTCTTGTGGTCGAGCTGCATCCAGATCAATCCCCATAGCATGAATTATAGAATCCTCAAGTTGCATTTCCCCTTGTGGTTTGATGGTGTTAGGAGTCATGGTTGCAAATGTTAATAACCCCTAAACTTCATTAAAGAGATTTTGTATGCATGGCTCGGTAGGCTTCACTGCTTCTTTTTCTTTTCTCTTTTGGGCTCTTATATCTTGTGTAGCCTTAGTCATGTTTTACCCAAAAAAATTTGTTGGTGACCTAATAATTTCTTTAGTGAAAGGTGCACTAGGAGGAAGAGAAAAAGGAAATGAAATCATTGTGGTCTTGAATGATGTCTTCTTTGGTAGAGTGACCATCAATGGGGAGAAAGGGGGAATGTTATGCCAAGGTCCAGTTGGGGAAGTGGTGGAAGGACTCATAGGGACTGTTAGCAGTATTGGAGACATAGAGGTTACCATCTGTTGGGTGAGTTGATTCGGAGCCAATGTGACAAAAGAAAAAGGATTAGCAATGGTGGGTTCAAACTGGGCTCCAACAAAATACAGAATAAACTGTGAGGGAGTCAAAGCTACATGTTTGATTTGGGAGAATTGAGAGAAACCTCCTGCAGGTGCAGAAGCAGAAAAGGAAAGGTCGACACTCAAAGTAATGGGAGATGCAGAGGCAACAGGGTTAACCAAAGACAATGAAGCAAGAATAAAGGAAGAGAAAGATACCTAAGTTGTCGAATGCTCTGACCCTTGGCTCGTTGCAAGTGCTTGTGAGTGTTCTCCAGGAGTTGCATTAATGTGTGGGCTCTTCTCGAGTGGAGAATTATCCACCTCTATGACCTCCTGAGATTGTTGGGTTGCCCTAGGTCTCTTCATAGCCCATGTACATGGTAGCAAGGCCTTCGAATGAGATGCAGTCACTTGCATGCTCAGTGGAGCTTTGTCGGGTTGATCCACTACTTTTCCAGTTCTCTATATTTGGGCCTTTTTTCCCTTTTTGCTTTTCATTATTGTAGTTGCTTCCTTTGGATCTTCATCCTCATCTCTACTTGCATTAGTATCATCATGTTCTCTATTCTATAGATCATTAAATCTATCATCCATGTCAGTTTCCTCAAATAGGGCATCAAGGCATTTGGTCTCTTGATAAGAAATCCATAATTGTGCAATTTTATACTTACTCCATTGGTAGTGCTTGCCAATTGATTATAAAGGGTGGCCCCAATTTTACACTTATCACTAGGCTTGGCCAAGGGAAAATAGAAAGGTAGCCATGGTGGCCTCTTATCATCAATAGGAACATAGGCCAGGTCTACAAATAGATTCAGGTCCCCTGACTGCAGATTCCACTGATTTTTCTAGTAGGGTCGGGAGTTGTGAGTCAACTTAACATTCAGGTCTGCCAAGTCATTATTGGGATTATAATCCCATTTGTCACAAATTAATACTAGCCCTAGATGAGCAAGCTTCATAGCTATCAAACCATGTGTCTTCCTCTTTACCATTATTACCATACCAAATCTCCAAGGGAATTTGAAGAAACCTTTCTTATTCTTTCCCCCACAAAACTTGGCATCTTTTATCACCAATTGCTAAAATACCTCAAGGGCCAACATCCTGTTTGTGACACCTATCAAGAGTCAGAATGGTTCCTCGGTAAAACAATTCAACCTAAAAAATGAAAAATCCTCCCCAATAAACTAGTTGCAATGAGGAACAAAATCCTGCATCCACCTTACTTGATCATTGGAGAACCGATTACAACCACCCTCACCCTCCTTGTTAAAATTTTGCAAGGTTGGAGTAAGAAAAAACTTGGAAAATGCATAGTAATCATAATTTATGGAAAGGAGGGGATTCCATGCAGAAACCAGATTTCTTACCCCACTTTCATCATTAATAGACAAACACATATGGTTTCAAAAGAAATTTGGGTTTTGGTGCAAAGACATGTGAGCAAGGAAAGAAGAAAACCTAAATCTAAACTGTGTGTTGTATTCCTTGAATTGGTTCAGCATCTCCCGAACAATGATCTCTATGAATTCATACCAAAATAAAGAAATTTTTTTCTCAACTACAAACACAAAGCCATTTGAAACTCATGAACATCCCTATCATTGTCCATGTTGCAAACAAAATCCATCATAGAGAAGGCATCCTGCAAGCTTGAGTTGAAATCATTGTGCCCAACCAAAAACTATGGTGGGAAATCATCATCATTGGGCCTTTTTGTTTCTTGATTATAATAGCTTAGAGCATATTTTATGGTCCTCCAAAATTATTCTGGGACACTTACAGTGAATCTCTTCATTGCTTATGTTCCCTTTCATGTAGGGATGCATAGCATATCCCTAATAGCTTCAACATTGATTACCACTCTCATTTTTTGGCTTTCTATGGCTCCCATAGCCGGATTGAAATTCTAGGCACATTCATGAACCAATTCTGGGCAGTGGTGTACAAAGGGAACCATATACTGCAAAAGACCGCAGAACCATTGTTTTTGCGCCAAAGACTCTTGGTTACTAGTCTTTTTCATCCCCTCACAGGCACCTTCCCTCAGACTCTTAGGGTTGGTTTTGAGTTCAAGATCATGAATGTTGTCCCATTCTTCTGCTATCATGACCTTGTTCCTATGGTTAGTCTTCACCACAACCTGTGTGTGAGGCCACTTTGGCTTTTCTGGAATCCTAGGAAAGGCATAAGAGACGTTACCAAAAACATTGGCCATTGGCACCATCAACATGGCATCAAATAAGCTTCCAACCGCCTCTCTTTGTGCTTCCATTTGAGGATTCTAGGCCATTTCAATATTTTGTAGACTTTTGTGAAAACTCAACTTCTTTGCAATTCACTTGGGATTTTTCACAACAAACTGTGCACTCAAAGCTCTTCACAATGTTGTTCTTTTGCATGCAACACTAGCCTTTTCTTGAACTGGAGTTGGAGATCATAGCCATTTCAAGCGATAAATTTAGTATGTGTTGCCAGCTCTTTCATGCATGCAAAATGAATTCTCCCTCTTTTTGAAAAGGCAAAAACTTATAATGACAATTTAGCCATCATGTCCTATGACACCATCCCTTGGGAAATTGAGCCACAAATTGAAGATGTATGAGACTATTCACATGCTTTTCATTTAATAACCTTAAAAGAATGATTAAGCAAGAGGGCATAATAATTACACAAAAAGATTTGAGTTCATCCTTGGAGACTGAAAAGTGTCCACAACATGACACTTAACACTTGACCATGTGGATTATCACCTGCACCTACCACCAGTTTTAGCTGATTAATTACTTCTTAACTTGCACGCAATAATTTGTACACAACCAACACAACTTGGTGGGATTTTTAATTTTTCTCTTGATCATCATCATGCTTATCACACGCATTGTACCCTAGCTATGCCTATAAATAGAATTAAGCATAATAGCATAATTTACATTTGGTAATTGGAATTATTGATAGATGCAATGAATACTCCTATAAGGCTAACTAGCAATGGGTCACACGCAGCTTTCCTTGGGGAAATTTCCAGTAGGTGTCTGAAATGCATGACCAAGAATAAGCATTCTTTGACCATAATTGCAATGAAATGGGTACTAGGGAGGGACTGCATAGAGTATGAGGACAAGTATCATGTGAACACTAATATCTATTCTCATTTTGTTGCATCTTTGCTTGATATTCAGGTACTGAAGGAAATGATACTAAGGCCTACCATGGAAATCTTTCCAAAGCGCTACTTCAGAGGCCTTAGTGAAGTTGTGACAAATGCAATATATGGCCTTGGAATTCCAATGGCAAGTGATCTCTGCCAACATATTGAAGAGGATGCACTGGTGCCCTGGGTACCATTTCTTAGCGTATTTTGCATTATGACTATTGGAGAACACTTCCAAAGGGTTTCGTGTGCCTGCCACTTCTTACTAAGATTCTACAATGTAGTGCTTTTCTATGATGTGGAGTGGTATACTAACTTTAGAAACTTGGTTTTTCCTCCTCCACTTGCTATTGCTATTGTTGATGCTCTTGTTGTTGTTCCCATTGCACTTGTTGTTCTTGATGTTGTTGATGTGATTGTTCCTAATGCTATTCCTATTGCACCTGATACTACTCCTGATGCTACCCCAATTGAAGAATGAACTATTTTCTTCTCCTTTTGTATATATGCCTTGAAAATATTTTAATACATATACTCAAAAAGTATTGCCCGAGAGCCATTTTGAATTGTAATATCTCAAAGTATATACTACCATATAATGAATATACAACTCTTTTGTCAATTTTCTCTCTTTTGCTTCATGGATTTCATTTAATAAATACACGATCGAACAAAACACAAAGAAAATTTTACATAATTAAATATTTACACTAGTGAAATGAATAATGAAGCTAATTAAAAAAAATTAGGTGAATTCCATTGACAGGAATTCCCAATGTTTCTTTTTCCATATTTTCTATTTCAAATGCATTATATTTCTTGTATTGAATAATTTGAAAACGGCCTTCCCACATACTATCAAATTTTTCATGTTGGCTAGGCTTTGTAGCTCTGTCATTGAATTTTAGCACTAAGTCTCTACATTTAAGATCCTAGTTAAAGGTTTTCTTGTCAAACCACTTCTTAACCACCTATTGGCAATTACACATGGTTGTCAAGGCTTTTCCTCTTTCCTCTTGTACCTCCAACAACTTAAAGCCAACTAGACCTCCATGGCACTATTTTGTTCAACCTCCAGAGACTTGAGCAACTGTAGTGCAAGAATTTCCATAGATATAGGCAATAGTGCTTCCTTCCCATATACCAACTCATACAGAGAAGTCTTTAATACTTGCTTGGGGCTTATTCGGTCCACCTAGAGCATTGCTTTGAGGTTCTGATGCCACTCTCTTTGATGCTCTAAACTGATTCTTTTAACAAGTTGGACTAAATTCTTATTATTCGATTCGACCAGACCATTTCCTTGTAGGTAATAGTTCGAAGATGCCTTTAGGAATATTCCATGCTTAAGTGAGAATAGAATAAATTTGAACCTAGGAAGGCTTTCATGTTGTCGAAGATGATGGTCTTTGGTGGGTTGAACCTTGTTACCAGTTCCTTGAGGAAATTCATAATCTCTGCCTCTATCACATTCTTTAGGGGCATGGCCTTGGTCCATCGGGTGAAACAATTTGTGGCCGTGAGGACCCACTTATGTTTGGCACTATTGGATTAAGAGGAATTTCTGAAATAATCATTCTGATAAAATCCAGTCCCCACTACATGAAGTGTTCTTCAATCACTATCAAATTAAGAGGCATTGTTGAATTCTTCCTCCTTTCAATGAAGAATTGGCATGCTTTGCAGGATTTAACTAGAGAGTGTGAGTCCTTGAAAAGTGTAGGCCATAAATACCCTACACACATAATTTTGATGGTGGTGGTCTTTGTAGAGAAATTTCTACCTGTGGGACTGCTGTGAAATATGTCTAGAATTTTCTTTACCTACTCTTAGGTGACACACTGCAGAAGAACACCATTGAAGTTCCTTTTGAAAAAGACCCCTTCAATGAGCACATATCTCCTATTCTACAATCCATATAATATTTTCTTTTGAGAAGGAAGTCCAGTGGATATTTTCCAATCTGCATGAATCTCATTCTATCCGCCAACCAGCAACCTTTGGACTTAGACTCATTCGTTAGAACAAGCTCAAGTTGTTCCTCCCCAGCTGCAACTTCTTCATCACGTTCCAGATACTCACACAATCCTCTTCCCCACACGGTCTTTGTGGGCCTGAACTTAATGTCATATTCAAGGATCTTAGTTATCTAATTGGCCCTTTTTCAGTCATTTCTCCTTCCATAATGTATTCATGCACACTAGAATGTACGACATATACAACCACCTCATTGCAAGATATAAGGTGTCAAAGCTTTTTAATCCCCTTAACGATGGAAAACACTTTCCTTTTGATGAAGCTATAGTTCATCTCATAATCCTTTAAGGTTCGAGAGTGGAAGGCTATCAAATTTTCTCCCTTTCCTTCATCATCTTTCTAGGTTAAAATAGTAGTGATGCTAGATTTGCTACTGAACACATACATTATGAAGTCCTTTGATAGTTCTAGATTTACCAGAATAGGAGCTGAAGAAATGGCATCCTTAACCTTCTCAAAGGATTCTCTTGCTTCCTTTTTCCATTTGAATAACTGATCCTTCTTGAGGATCAGGGTGATAGGTCTAATTAACCCTATAAAATCATAAATGAGTTTTCTTACAAAATTTACCTCTCCCAGGAAGGACTGAATGCCCTTTTCGTTGACTGCTAGGGGAAGTTCCCTGATTTCCTTCACCCACTTTATATTGATTGTAATTCCATCCTAGACACTACATGCCCCAATAATTTTCCTTGTGGCACTCTGAAAACACACTTTTTTGGGTTCAGGGATATCCCAAACTCCTAGAATTTTTTAAAAACCATTTCTAGATGATCAAAATGATCATCTTTTGACTTAAAGAACATTGTTAGATCATCCAAATAGATCAAGATTATCTTATTGATTAATTCCCTAAAGGAAATGTCCATTGCGTGTTGGAAGGTAGCTCTTGTATTTGAGAGGTCGAAGGGAATTTTTGCCTACGCAAATGTTCCCCACTTGGTAGTGAACGTTGTTTTTTGTCAGTCCTCCTTTTTGACCCAGATTTGGTTATAACCGAAGAAACCGTCTAGCAGAGAAAACATTTATGAGCTAGCCATTGTTTGCAAGATTCACTCCATGGAAGGCAAGGGGTAGTGGTCCTTCAGGGATGCTCTATTTAGATCCCATAAATCAACACATAGGTGGATGTATACATTATTCTTTTAGACAGGGACTAGGTTAGACACCATGTGTTGTGCTTGATAGAGAAGAAAATCTAGGAGTGAATTAGCTTTGTCAAATCTTGCACCATTAATGCCTCAATATTTGGATTTACTGGCCTCTACTTCTGGTAGATAGGTTTTTCTCCTTCTGTCAGTTCTATGGTATCTTGGATAACTTTAGGATCATATCCCTTGAGGTCATCATATGATCAGGCCACTACTCCATATTTTTCACAAAAATGTATGAGCCTTTCTTTATCATGCTACGAGACATCTTTCCTGACCTTAAGTTTCCTTTTATCTCTAACTTGAAGACCTACATAGTTTCTCTTGTCTGCTACAAACTTCCTCTTGTAATTCTTTGCATCGTCACAATCGAATAGATTTTTGAGAGTGACCAATCCTTTTGGAAGCTTGTTGGACCTCAGCTGAATAATTTTCCCTTCATAAGCTTCTATAATTTTTGGTTGGAGTTGATCCAAACTCTCCTAAGTGTTGAATGAATGAGGCAATGTGTTCATCACTTTCAATCACTTACCAGCTCCCATCATTATCTGTGATTGTAGGTTGGACAATCACTCACACATAGTGCACATTGTCAATTAGGTCAGAAATAGGGTCAAATTGAGATCTTATCATTGCCATGTGATTCGTAGCTACATTTTTCTCTCTAGGGACTATTTGGATATTGAAGGCTTCAAAGCATTCAATCAGGTCCCATATTTTATGTCTATAAGATCTCATGTGGGCATTCTTTGTACTGGAGACCCCTCGAACTTGATTGACTGCTAGCTTGGAGTCTCCAAACACTACTATTTTGTTAACGCCCATCCACTCTGCAAGACTTAGACCTTGCATGAGGCCTTCATATTCAACTTCATTGTTTGAACAAGCAAACTGAAAGAAAAAAGATCAGAGTGTCTTTTCATTATATGGGGATGTCAAACGTATCTCATCTCCTGCACCAACTTTGCACCTTGCTCCATCAAAATGTAGCATCCATAGCTCTGAGGCATGATAACCCTCGAGTTCCTTCATCACCTTTGGAATTGCTTGATCTTCATCATAGATGACATAAGTTCCAAATCCGGTGGCATGGTAATTGTTGAAAGCATCAGTATTTATAAATTCACTCAAGAGGACCTTTTCTTGATCATTCTAGTCTCTGATCACCTTCTCATCCTCTAGTAACTTAGTACAATACATGTCATCATTGGTAGTAGTGGTATGAGTAGCCTCAAAGTTGATCATGGCTTCACCTGCTTCACGTTTCGAATGCAAAGGTTCAAACACTATCTTCATTTTAGCTCCATGCTTGGTCCTAAGAATCAAGTGTGACTAATATAAGGAAAGATATCTTCCTATCTTGGAAGTGAACTCTCGGGATATGGAAAGACCAAACATGGGAAAAAATCAATGATCATGGTATCTTGTGTGACTATGATACTAGGGTAGGAGAACAGATTCAAGGGGAGGTTCTTGATGACACCTATAGTTTTGACCTTATTCCCATCAAGCTACATAACCCCTCTATTTAAAGGTTCATAGCTAAGTCCTAAGGGTTCAGCTATTTGCTTGGGCATAACTATGGTGTTGGCACTAGAGTCAATCATAGAATTGTGCAACAATTTCTTACCCACTATGAGGGTCAATAAGAAGGGCTTCAGTTTAGGCTTACCTTTACTTTCAGTAGAGGCTTCCTCTCCATTGTTTGTGAGGACTTTGGCCCAAGGTGATGGATCAACGACCTTTCCTTTAGATGGTTGCTCTATTGACTCTATGCTTGCATCCTCTAGTAGGGCCTTCTACAACAATGACTTCTACTCTGGAATAGCTAAGATATCCTAAAGAGATACATTAGCAAAGGCTTTCTTCAATTGTTCCACCACATTAAAATGTGGAATATTTGAAGGCTTTTTCTCCCTAAACCTTGTTATAAAAATCTCCTTGTGTGGATGAGATTGTTGTGCAATTGTGGAGGTACTAGGAGCTTGGTCGACAACACTTTTAGGTTGTTGAATGACCGATTTTCTCATGAATCCCCTCTTTGAGCAAGTGTTATAATCTGATTGCACTTGTAGAGCCTTTGATGTGGATGTATCATTTTCAAACACTGCCTATTCTTCCTCCATCCATGAGAAGAGTGTGTGATCAAGAGCTATATTTGTTTCTTGCTCCAGGGGCGTCCCTTGAATTTGCATGGTGAGTACCACATTTTCCATTTGTGGAGAGGCATATACATAACCTCTTGAATCTAATGCAATGCCTTGATTGTGTTATTCCATAACTCTTTGCTATAAATTTCCACATGGACAATTTTGGGGTATATGTGCTTTGTTGCAAGGGAAGCACCAAGGATTGATTTCATCGGTGAGATTATTTTGCCCCACCACCAGTTCTCTATTCAAAATTGGGTGAAAATTTTGTAGTGGAGTAGGCATCAACACCATCTAATTATTTTCTTGAGCCTGTGGATTTGTACGTAAGCCTCCTTGGAACTAGTTTTGCTAGTAGGAAGATCTCTCACCTTGGTAATTTCAATAAGTTAGCTTCAGGGGCATGGATTGTTGTCACTTGATACTAGTTATTTCATTTGAGAAGTTTCGTAACAACTCCTTGATGTTGCTCAATTCATGCTTTGAAGAGTTAGATTTAGAGGCAACATTCTATAGCGTGCTTGGGTATTTGTACATAGACTGGGGAGGAGCAGGTGTACTGGTAGAAGCTATCTCCTAGGAAAGAATTGACAACTCTGCAAATATAGGCTTAGCGGGCCAAGGTGGTAACTTTTTGGCATTAATCAAATTATTCTCAACCTTAACAACAATCTTATACGCATCCGGTAAGGTGTTCCCACCAAGAGACTGGATCATCACTGAAATGTTAAAAGAAGTCAGCTCTTCAAGTATTTAGGGGGTTGGAAAGGGAAAAGGAAGTAGATATATTAAAATAAAATCTAATCTAAGTTGATCTACCATGACTTAAGTATATAGGCACGAGAAATCTTCCTTTCAGATGAGATTTAAGGGCTCATTCAACAATCTACATGTCCAAAAATAATAGAAAGAATAGATGAAAAATCCAAGAAGTTCATCAAATAACATAACATAACTTCCATATGCATTCACTGAGCAAGAAGAGTTCAAGACATGATTTGAATCAGAAAATTTATATTGAAACTATAAAATTCTTGTAGATAAACTACTTAGTACAATAAACAACACAGTATAATTTCTTATCAATTAACTAAGAAATAGAGAGGCTGAAAAAATTAGCATAGTCTATGAGTCTTAATACAATAATAAAAAATATAAAAAAGGCCTACAGTCTTTTTCACTTTTTTCAATGATTTTTGAACCTTTTTTAGAGAGTTGAAGCAGTATATATAGATCATTCCACCGCCAGAGAGCCAATAACTAAAAATATTCCTCAGGCACAGGAAATGATGTTCCAAGGTCATTACAACAAAAAAGATCTCGAAACATGGTATTTAGTCACCTTTGAACAAGATGCGCCCCTCTGTAAATGATGAATGTGGTCCTAGCATGGAAGCAGCGAAACTCTTCATATGACATGTGTTGCCCACCCATAGGGTTGGCTAGGACATGTGGCATAGAGGCAGGGCTTCATACTCATTCATTCCTCCCTTTCGATCAAAATCCCCACAAAGAAGACACATGCAGAAGTATGTGTTTCAAGCGCTGACTGTGGGGTCCACCAAAAAGGTAACCACGGAATGATGCAATGTGGAACACGAGCGGAGCTCAAAGGAGAAACAAAGGATAGAGGACCTTCAAAGGCCCATGGTGCAGACATGTGGTGAAAGGGTGAGGCCTGAGAGAGAAGCAAGGGAAAAAAACCTTCAAAGGCACACATGGATGACATGTGGTGCTAGTGGATGAAGGCACTTCAAAAGGGGCTCGGGAATATTCAAACATATGAAATACAAGTCAGGGTCGATGCAAAAACAAATTCAACAATAACCACCCGAAGGGAGCTCTAAGGATTTTAATCCACAGGTCCCTTACATTTTTATATATGAAATTTTTAAATTTCCAAAAAAAATTATTTTTAAATTTGATTACAAAGATTTTCTATTTTTTATTTTGTTTTCTTAAATTTCTTCCAATGCTTTTGATCTTTATGATTTTTAATCTTTAAATTTAAATTTTAAAGAATTTTATTTAATTTTAATTTTTTTAAAGCTCTTAAAAATATTTTTAAAATTATCGATTTTTTAATTTAATTTTTTGATCTTTTAAATCTACATTTAAAATATTTTATTTAAATCTTTTTGCAATAAAAAGATTTATTTATTGATCTTTTTATTATTATTTTAACATTTTTGATTTTTTGTATTTTTTTGTATCTCTTGATTTTTATTATTTTTGTATTTATGATTTTTTTTTTTGTATTTTAATATTTTATACTTTCAAGACTCTAAAGACATGATGAACGATGCAAAGACAACACAAGGAGATGAGGACAAAGAAGAGAAAATGAGACAACAAAAATGACCAAACCAAAATGAACGAAAGACAAAGATGAAAAGCAAATGACACAACAAAAAGATGGGGATCAAGAATTAGGAATTGGCGAGGCACCTAAACCCAAACAACACCTAAAGGGAAAGTGGGGATCAAGATTAGGAATGAACACAGAACATGAACCTTCAAAAGTGCAAGGTTTCAGTTCCAGTCTGAAACCTGAACCTGAAAGACAGACACACAATGGAAGTGAAGATCAAAATTAGGTTGCAACCAAGAACAAGAACCTTCCAA
Source organism: Sequoia sempervirens (assembly GCA_007258455.2). Lineage (NCBI taxonomy): Eukaryota > Viridiplantae > Streptophyta > Pinopsida > Cupressales > Cupressaceae > Sequoia > Sequoia sempervirens. The sequence goes on from VDFB02114815.1 coordinate 24,398, forward strand.
AGAGGTTCAAGGTTTTGGTTCCATTCCAAAGCCTAATCCCAACACAAACAAGGAAAAAGAGAATAGGCGAAGATCAGATTTAGAATAGCACCTAGAACCTAAACACTCTCTCAAGGAAAAGTTCAGGTTTCATTCCAAAACTTGAGCCTGGCAAAGGAAAAACAAGCAAGGTATAAGGGTTCTGAACAACTCTAAGACATGACCAAAATGACAATAAACACAAAATGAGAGACAAAAATCGAAACAAATGAAGATGGAAAATATGAAATGAGAACAAAAAGCACAAAACATAACGAAACAAACCAGCAAAATGAAAGAAAATAGAGGAGGTCCCCAACTTTTCCAAGAAAAAATTTGGGGCGTATATGCAGGGCATAATAAATGGTGACTTGGCTAGGAAAATGCTCTAAGCATTTTGAGATACACAACCCTCAAAATACCCAAAATCTCTAGTTTACACTCATTCAAGGAAATCTAAGAAGTGCAAACACAATCAAAAGTGGGACACAACAGAGGTCTGAGATGAAACTAAATTTTTTTTGTGTGTGCAAATGATTCATTCACCTCCATAAGTTTTGTCGTGATCAATGTGAAATAGACTCTTCCCAAGCTACGTAGTTTTAAGTTACATCTCTGACATGTAATGATATCCTAGGCATAGCTCTATTGCTAGACAGACATCTATAGCCCTGATAAAGATACCTTTGGTTCTCTCCAAGCATTGTTCTATTACCAGTCAAACGTCCATATCCCTGGTAGAGATACTTGAATCACCCTTTTTGATTGAGTTTATTTTCATATTTCTTTTCTTTTCTCTTTTCTCAAATATTGATTCTTTTGAAGTATAATTTTTGGTTTCCCTCAGTCCTCAAGCAGTGAAGCTTCAGTAATGGGTTTAGAACCATGGTGGACATCATGAAAGAAATGTAACCCTTTAGATTTTTCACTTGGAATAGAGCTACCCCACCTGATGTAAACTAACTGATGGATTTATTAAGATGTGCAAAGCATGATAGACTTTCAAAAACTCCCTAGAAACTTCATACTACAAAATCCTAATCCATGCTAGCATTCCTTAGTTCAAAATGGATGAAGGTAAATCAATTTTTTTAAAGAAACTGACTAAACAAGTGTTTGAAAACACAAATAGAAAACTCTCAAAAAATTCACCTTTCAACATAACTTGTATGCAACAACTCAGTTTCCACTATTAATGAGAGGAACCCCCAAAAGAAAAACAAAAGAAAAGAACAAGGAAAGAGATGAGCAAAAGAAAAGAGTAGATAGACATGATGAACCAACAAAATCAAAATAGAAAAATGAGAACCACAACCAACAAACAAATAACCGAAGACCAAAACAAAAGAAAACAAACAGACCCAAAAGCAAAAACAAAAAAACAAGAGGACACAGAAAAAAGAAAAATAGCATAACAAAAGAAAAGAAACCAAAATAGAAAAATGAGACCAAAACAAAAGAAAATAAACTAAACTAAAAACTGACACTAACCAATCCTAATCCTAAATTAACTCCAAATATGGGTTCTATATACATAAAATTGTGAAAAATTGTACATTGATCCAAATGATTTTTCATTATGTGTAGAAGTATTAATTTGTTAGGTATAGTTTTGAACCTAACAAGCTTATCTTTATACTAAGAAATGTGAATTTTATATGAAATAAATTCATTCTAAGGGTATAAAGTTTGAAATATTAATAGTTGTGGGTTCTTAGTCTTGTCATGATCTACCCACAAACACATTTTATTAACCCCAACATCATAATCAAACTGAAAATCATTAAAACATAGAGGGTAATGAAAAGACACCACCTAATTTAGAAGACCTTCATTTTTTGTTGGGTGTTCATGTCGTATGATCTCCTCTTCACGAGGTCTCAGCTCATGAAACACCATTCCATTTTTCTCCAATATGTGCATGTAAACATAAAGGACATCCATTAGCAATGTATCATTAGCATTCAATACATCCAAACCTTGTTCAAAAATTTCATGCATATCCCTATCACAATCAACACTAGCCTACAACAATAAACTAGTGTATTTAATTTCATCGATACTATCAACTTATATCATGTCTCCTAAAGTACATGCATCACCAATTAAATGGTTAACTTCCTCAACCTTTAAATCAATTTGCTCAACATTTTCCTTACCTCACTTAGCAATCCTTTCAAACAGCAAGAGATCATAATAGCTTACCTCAGGATGTGAACCAAAAGGAAGAACCCTACATGGATCACCTAAAGTGAGGTTTTTTTTGTAGTTGGAATATCCATTTACCAACATCTTTGTATTGCACTTAGATGCAGAGTCCCAGATCAGCTCGGTCTCCTCAGATGGAATGAGCAACAAATTATCCCTATTATCAACTTGCAAGGTCTACAAACCCATGTCCTCTTGAGATGAAGCATTGCTTTCAACACTTTCTTCAAACATGTCACCAAAAAGAGCCTAAAAATTAGCATCCACTCATTTCCATTAATGTCAGAGATACGGATACATGGTGAACAAGGATTTTCTTTGAACAACTCATTTGGAATGCACATATTCAAATCCAAGAAAACACTTATTCAATTCATGTTTATACATATCATCAACTAAAACATGCAAGTCAGTGTCAAGTTCATCACTGTTAAGATCAAATTCATTAGCGCATGCTAAGAAAGGACTTTCTTCAAACAACACATTTGAATAAATAGAATCAAAACTAAGAGGATACTCCCCCATTTCATCATCTTCATCATGTTGAAGTGGTTCAATCCCTGAGACAGTCCCTTGGTCATTTTCTTGACATTCTTCTACTTCTAGTTGAATCTTATCATACATTCCTCGCTGCAATAAAACACTAAACTCATTCATATTAGTACTTTCATCAACATTGAAAGAAAATCTATTTTCTTGATAAGAGTAAGCTTGATACAATTGACCATCGAGGAATACTTGGAGGCTTTGGACATCTCTTCGATCTTCTTTTGAAGATTCCATTTGGGATTCAACCTTTTTTCCTTGACCACAAGATTTATGTGCAAACTTATCCAAAAATATGTTGTTCTTTGTTTCAATTTGTTCACTACTTAAATCAGCAAAGTCATTTTCTTGTGTTAACTCATCAAAGGGTGTTTCTCTCTTATTCACCATCATGAAAGAGTCTATGAATGCATTGATGAACTCATTCTCCACATCTATCAAGTTTGCACTAGGTAGGGAAATTTTGTTAGTTGTTGGATCCATCTCAATGCAAGGATCAAGGTCATCAGATGATGGGGGAAAGCTAAACATCTTCTCACAGCTACCCTCATTGTTGCAGAGTCATTATCATTTTCAAGTGCACTAGTTGTTTCATCTCCCTCATTGAGTGGGTAGGTACTCCAAAGATCTTTCATAAGTATTCAACAATGATCAATTGTCTAAAATATAATTCCATCCTACCTAGGAAAACATGGCAATCCATCTGGGAATGCTAATTTTTCAAATGTATCCTACATCTTTTTGGCCTACTAAGTTTTGATAGCTTCAAATCTCCCAATTCTTCCAATTTCTCCCTTAATCAATTTTGCGCACGTGGGATATCTACCCAACATGATTCGTGCTTTGTTTTTCCTTCATCACATTGATTCTCAACCTACTTAGAAGAGGTGTTCAAAGCATTGGAAGGAGATTCTTTAGTTGTTGACTTCTTATGACAACTGTTTTTTTGTTAATACCTCATCTCTTTAATATGATTGTTAGTATTAACATTTCCAACGAAACTAGATTCTAACTTGATATTTCCATTATGATCTAAATTCATATTCATTTCATGATCTTTGTCAAATAAAACATCGAAATGATATACTTTCCCATCGAATCCTTCATTTATAACTTCATCATGATCCAATGCATTATATGTGGGGGTATGACTGAAAAGATATGATATAGTCACAACTTCATTGACAAGTGGAATACTTACCTCTGTGGTTGGATTTTGTGGAGATAGGTTCTTCCAGTGGTCTTGCATGAGATTGACTTGATATGAAGCATTGGAAAACTTAGTGCTTCAAAGATTAGGAAGGTTGTAGTTTCTTGGTGAGAATAATTGCATCTAGGTAGGGATGGTGGGTAAACCTACGTAGGGCTGCAAAGGATGGAAGTTTGCAAGCACAAGGAGATTATAAACCTGATTTTGGCTTCCCACATTTTTCGTGTCATGTCTAGATTGTACCAATAAGAGATATTTGTTCAATGCATTATGTAGGGATGTAGCCTCACCACAACATCTAACTTTTTTTGTAAATGGAGGGTTCAAACCCCAATAATAATGTTCTATTAGGATATGATCACAAATAACAAAAGTTAAATCTTGAACCCTTTGATACATAAAAAAGAACCTGTGATTGAATTGGTAAATGGGTTCCAGTGGTATCCTTTTCATAGCTACAAATTCATGTGATGGGTGTGGTGCACGTGCATGAGGATCAAACTAATCCAGGAATAACATTTTTAATTCTATCTATGAACAAATAGAATCTGGTGGTAGATTAACATACCATTGCCATGTTGTACCTTGAAGTGTTTTGATGAACAATTGACAAATGATATCCCCATGCTGAATCTAGAGAAAAATGACTAAATTCCTACAAATATTGACATGTTTAGAAGCATTTTGTCCAACATTAGGGAAAAATAAAGGAAGCCTATCATACATGTGACTAGGGATTTCATGAATAAATCCAAGTATACACAAAGGGCTACCCACCAAAGTTGGGATTTCCAAGATCCAACCCACTCTAACATGCAACAAACCAAAATTTTCTTGAGTGGCCCTCCTTCTAGTTCCAATTTTTTTGATGGCCAAATTGACAAAGAAACATGCAGGAAAGATGTAATCACCTTACCTCTCTTGAAAAAGACAAACGATCATTAAATTGATCACCTTCCAAGGTCCTGGATGTTGGGTCACAATGTTGTTGTTTAGTTGAGCAATCAATGAGGCTATAATGTTCAAGGGGCCTACTGGTTATTGAGCTTCTTAGTTGCTACAAGATAAAACTTATATCTAAACCTACTCTAACTGAGGGGTAAAAAAAATACAAAAGATAGATCAGGGATGCAAGAGAGAAAAGAATGTTGATTCATTTAACTTCTAATTAAGTAACCAGGCCTGTTACTCTTCAAGGAACACCTAAACTAAACTACAGAACAAATCAACCTATAATCAATACAAAGCTTCATTCATTCATAGTGAAAAAATTAATAGCAGATCTCAAATCCTAATTCGAACAAAAGAAAAGATAAACTTTACTCATTCCTTGAAAAACTTCAAATCGAATAGTCAACCAAAAAAATATCATTCCAACGTGCAATTCAAGACAAGTTTGAATCTGACTGTTTCAACTGTGATGAGATAGATAAACAACATTTACAATTCTAGAAAATTCACCAATGTACGGAAACCAATATCTTCATATTACCTCTTCTAAACTAATAAAATTAGAAAAATGCATCATCTATCCTACTCCTAAACTATTGAAAAACTTCTAACTAAATTGTCCAACTGATTTCCTAAAAATATCACCCTTTCAAATGAGCTTGATTTGACAATTTATAACCCATTAACTGCATAATTTCCTCCAAAACAGCTCATCAAAAGCTGCAGCTTTTCTCATGCATATAGTTTCTCCACCAAGGAAACTTTCTATTTCAACTTTACTTGACCTCAATTGAATTTAGTTAGTTTCAATTGAAACTCCATTCTCCAGTTTGACACCAGTCCACAATTGCAACTTTTAGTTTCAACTTTGAGTTACTTCTTTGCATGATTTGAAATAGCATCCTTTTCCAAAAATAAATTCAAGTGGGCCCACCATAAGGCATTCATTTCACTAATAGTTGATGATCTTTTTGAAAAATATCCCCTTTGCATACTAGATTTGCAAGCTCATCTTCATTATGATCCACTACAATCCATGAAAAGACACCTATAAATAAGAAATACACATTAGTTGATTAATACAATTAATTAATTGATAATTAACTTCAAACATTAATCAATCTTAGATTACTTCAATTAAACATGTCTACTTTTAATAAACTTGTAGCTCTTAATACTCCAACACTACTCCCTCTATTTTTTGCCATTTGAATGCTAGGAGAGGAAAAAAATCACCCATACTGCAATCAATACTTTTATGGATACTCAAAAGTCATCATCTCTAACAAACACATTCCAAAATAGAAAATATTGACCACTTCATTGTACTCTTCTTCATAGAGTTTTGGGGCCATGAATTCAAGAGTTCCCATAATAGTATCTGCATAGCCCTATTGAAGAATTGTTTGCCATGCCAAAATCTCCAATTTTCACTTCACCTTGTCTTTCATTCACAAAAATGTTGTCACACTTCAAATCACGTTGGATACTTGGAGGATTGTGACTGTGCAAGTATAAAAGATCATGCAATATTTGTTGTGACCAATTTTTTGATAGTTCTCACATCTACTTGTTTATACCTTTTCCATCCTTCATACTAGTGCACATTACATTTGCTTGAGATTTTATGAAGCTTTATCAAAAGTTTGATTTTGTGTATACCCCACTCTTTGTATTCCATAAACTGAAATCCCTTTGAATTCAATTTGTTAAATAGCTCACATGCCTTTTCAAATCCATTTTGTATAGATCTTTCAATCACGCCATTTCATTGTATTCGCTTGAATTTTTTATTGATGCCTTGTCAAATAGTTTACAATTATGGCATGTCATTAGACCACATTTCTCGGGGGATTTTTCTATCAACAATGTGCACCCTTATTCCAGGGCTTCCCATTTTGTATGCATTTCCTTTTACCTAGCATAGAATGGTGTTTCCAAAGCTCCCATTTCATCATGTCATGAGTGTTGGAAAAATGAAGAAGAATGATTGTCTCTACAGTTTTGTGTTGTCATTGATGTCACCATGTTGTGATTGCAATTCTAAGTCAATGCTTGATCCAGTATTTTGGTCTAGTATTTGACCCAGTATTCGAGCTACACTCTCCGGTATTCTAGTCTGCAATCCTATGCAGTTGACTGTTACTACTTGTGGTTTTGGGAAATTGTCTATGGTTGTTGAGGGTATGCAATTCTAGAATTGTATGTGCTTTGGTGCTCGTACAACGTATTGGCATTATTCTATTGATTGCTTTTTGTATTGAAGCCTATTTTTGGCCAACTTCTTTAGTTAGTTGTGATACGGTGAATTTATTTTTCTATGCGAATATATGTGCACAACGTATCTTAGGTCTATGCCAACTTGATGTAGCGTGTTGGATGTTTGAATTTCTTTTTGGAAGATTTTGTGAATACTTGAAGTTGACAGTTGGTATTTTTGGTGAATAAGAAGTGCATCTAATTAGACTAACCTAATTGATGCTTGCTATTAGATCAAGTATATATGCAAGTGTGTGTTGAACAGTTTTAGAAGAGGTATGCATGGTATGTGAGTGTGTACGATTGATGAAGCAATAGTGAATGAGAAAGTAAAGAAGAGAAAAAATGATGAACTGTGTCAAGTCAGTCTATTGAGCATTACCGAAACTATATCAACACTTGTTAGGTGCATTATTTTCAGTTTATTTTTGTTGTAAATCCCAATTTTATTTTGTGAATCTTTTTGTAGGTAGTGAGCCTCCCTTGTAAGTAGTGAGCTTTTGTATCTAGACAGTGAGTCCTTTCAGGGCAGTGAGCCCTTGGTAGTGAGCCTTATATATTAAGTTTGAAACTACTTTATATTGTGATTTAATCCTCACTGTGGTTTTTCCCTCATTGGGTTTTCCACGTAAAAATTTGTTGTTCATTGTGTTGATTTTTATTTTTTTATTTTTGTTTCATGCGTATACTTAATAATAGAATAGTTTGGTTGTGGAATTGATAAGTGTTGAAGTTTAAGTTTGAATTTTTGTGACAACTGATTCACCCCCCTCTTGGTTGTCCTACATCTTTTAACAATGAGGGCATCTATATAAGTTACAAAGCTCGGTTTCATCTGGCTGACTTGCTTAGAAGTTTCTAATTCCCAATTCAATAATTTCACTTGTGCATAGTCATGCAATCATCGTATTCCATAAGGCATCACCAAGGAATTCTTCGATGTGTTTTCTTTGTATAGCAACCTACATGTCTTGTCCATTTTCAACATTTTATTGAGGTATTATTCCAAAAAACTCACTTAACATGCCTCTATTTCCACTATTTTCATTCATTCTATCTCATTTTGTCAAACAGTGAGTACACTTTCTTGTTGTGCTTCCACATTTTTCATGCAATCCTAGAATTGCATAAGTCTGCCTTGCTTAGCAGCATTCTATCAAACCACTCATGCCTTCACTATGCCACCATAGTTTCTCACACAGCCAATTGCATTTGCTTGAATTTTCTAAAGTATCTTCAACAAATCCATTTTGTGTGTATTCTACAATCATTTCATTCCATCTTCTTGAAAAAAAATGCTTTCCTAAAATCATGGCATTTAGGGAATAGTATCTTCATCGAAGCATTTTTTCAAAAGGTTTGTATAAATCATCTATGGTTCTCCATTTTGCATTCACATAAAAGATGCAAACAATATTATATTCAACTTTACACCCGCCAATCAATATTTTCTTGGAAGTTTCCATTCAAAAGACTTTTTAAACACATCCTACAATCTTGGCATTACTTGCATTAATATCTCTGTGAGGTGCCCTATCTGACAGTTCACATGCCATCATTATTCCTCCTCACTTTGATTTCATGTTTACCTAGGGAAATGAGCATGTGAGAGTGCTAGTAAAGGTAGAATTTGGGTTTTCCACATGTTGATTGCATTTCCATCACTACACTCGTGGTAGTTGCATTTTCTTAAAGGTTTCTCAAACCTCATCAATGGTTCCATATTGCGTGGGTATGTCTATGCACTGTCAAGCTCTTGTTTGAAGGCTTTGACAAGCATTTTCATCCTTTCCATTCTGTGCATATCTAAAAATTATGGCATCCCATGAGAACAGTGACCACATTTTCTTCATAACTTCCTCATCGAATGATTTACACATAACCCCTATGCTTCCACTATTCGGCCTAGGCGAGGAGGATTGCATTCACTTTAGAGTTTCTGAAACCCTTCAGTAGATCTATCTACACCCCCTTTTGAATCATTTTTACATGAGATGACAATTCTTTTAAACATATTGTTAAATGGTTCACTTGCATTGTCTATGCCCTCACCATTTTTGCATACTGTGTCAGGATCAAGAATCAGATCTGATCTAGAATATGGACATTTCCATTTTGGTGCCAAGTTCTCTCCTTTATGAGAAGTTTAAAATTCAATTGTACAGGATCAGGAGCTTCTTAGGAGCAGGATTGGGTCCTCTGCAGAAGTGGAACCTTTATTTTTCTCTCGGTTCCAAGTTTTTGTCCAATTCTGAGAAAAAAACATTTTTTATTTTACTTCACTAGATCGGGTTTAGAACTATCACTTTTCTAAAAACATTTTATAATACTTTGCTTGTTCAGGATCTGACCCCAATCGGTCCCTTACATTTTTATATATTAAAGTTTTAAATTTCCAAAAATAAATAAATTAAAATTTGATTACAAATATTTTCTATTTTTTATTTTGTTTTCTTAATTTTTTTGCTTTCAAGGCTTTTGATCTTTTATGATTTTTAATCTTTAAATTTAAATTTTAAGAACTTATTTAATTTTATTTTTTTTTGAAAGCTCTTAAAATCTTTTTTGAAAGCAAAAGATATTTTTATTTAATTTTTTGATGTTTTAAAATTTATTTAAAAGATTTTATTTAAACATTTTGCAATAAAAGATTTTTTTTTGTATTTTTTTGTATTTCTTGATTTTTATGATTTTTGTATTTATGATTTTTTTTTAATTTTTTTGTATTTTAATATTTTATACTATTTTGGAGTTTTGAGACTCTAAAGATGGGACAGATGACATGAAGACAACATGAGGAGACAAGGACGAAGATGGAAAAATGAGACAATAGAAACAACCAAAACAAAGTGAATGAAAGATGAAGATGAAAAGCAAACAACATGACCAAAAGATGGGGATCGGGACCAGGAATCAACAAGGCACCTGAACCCGAACAACACCCAATGGAAAAGTGGGGATTGGGATCGGGAACAAACACAGAACGTGAACCTTCAAAAGTGCAAGGTGTTAGTTCCAATCCAAAACTTCAACCTGAAAGATAGACACACAACAAAAGCGAAGATCAAAAATGGGTTGGAACCAAGAACATGAACCTTCTGAAGAGGTTCAAGGTTTTGGTTCCAGTCCAAAGTCCAATCTCGACACAAAAAAGGAAAAGGAAAACAAGTAGAGATCAGATGTAAAACAATTAGAATCTAAACACTCTCTCAAGGACAAGTTCAGGTTTTGTTCTAAAATTTGAGCCTGACAAAGGAAAAATAAGCAAGGTCCAAGGGTTGCGAAGAACTCTAGGACAAGACCAAAATGACAACAAACACAAAATGAGAGATGAAAACAAAAAAAAAAAACAAAGAGGAAAAATATGAAACTAGAACAACAAAGTGAAAAACATAA
>VDFB02114816.1:0-67271 GCA_007258455.2 Sequoia sempervirens
CCTCTTTTCTTTTGTTCACATATTTTTCATTTCAAAATATTTTTTTAAATGATTTATGGTTCTTCTCCTATTATTCAGCTTTCCAACAAAATTTGAATTGTCAAATTTTGTAAAAAATGAAAAACATATGTCAATTTTCCTGACACTATTTCACACCTTTTTTCCAAACACCTTTGTTCTTCTTTGACCAAGCAGATCTCACACCTCCCTACTGCTATTTTTTAATTAATCAAATGTTGCACACTACAATCTATGAGCACTATGATTTATTGACAAGATGCCTCCTTCAAGAATTCCAACGCTTTACTTTGACAAAGAATGCACTCACATTTTAGCTTTCACAGGATGAGGATTTTGGTAAGCTTTGATACCATATTATTTTTTAGCATCACACCAAAATATTATTGCTTGTATATTCTATTCCATATGATACATATTATAAACATATATATATATAGTATTTTTAATATCCTATATTAAAGGAGTGTTTTTATACCTCCTATAACAACTCCCTTTACATAGACGAGTTGTTCTAACAACTCATAAACAAATAAACAAACCTCAAAAAATAATTAGGTTCACATACATGAGTTATTTTAACAACTCACATTATTAACTTATGTGAACACTAACAATGAATTTTCTAAAAATATTGTAGACAAGGAGTCTAAGAAAACTATCACAATTGGCATAGAGGATCATGGTTTGTATTGTTTTGTTGATATTGGAGAGGTTTAGGAGTGTGCATTGGTAGCCAGGAGTTCATCTTCTATCAGTGCTCTTTGGCATTAGTGTGGGCATCTCAACCTTTCTTATCTCTCTCTCTGTTGACCTAAGAGGATATGGTAGAAGGTTTACTAGAAATCCAACAGTAGATAAAAGGTATTTGTAGAGCTTTCCAAGGAAGAAAGCAACACAAAACATCATTTTCAAAAGGATAGACTTGGAGAGCATATAGGGTCCTTCTGTTGGTTCATGTAGATGTTTATGGACCACTGAATATAGAACTAGTCACTGGCACCAGGTATTTTCTCTTATTTGTAGATGATTTCAGTAGGAAAGTGTGGATGTTTTTCTTACAAGAAAAATTAGATTTGTTTACGAAACTTCAAAAGTTCAAATCATTAGTAAAAAAATATTTTGTTTGTTCAATAATCACTCTTAGGTATAATAATGGAGGTGAATTTTGTTCAAATGAATCACATACTTTTGTGCTAAACATGGTATCAAACATCAATTCACCACACCCTATACTCCACAACAAAATGTAGTGGTTAAGAGAAGGAGCCATACTATTACGAATATGTATAGGTGTACGTTGGAGATCAAGAGTGTTCCTAAGAAGTTTTAGGTAGAGGTAGTTTATGCTATAGTTTATCTTCTCAACAAGTCTCTAACACATGCAATGAAGGAGAAGATCCCAGAGGAAACACAATTGAGGAGGGAACCAAAGGTGAGTCATCTTAAGGTTTTCAGTTCTCCTACATATATCTAGATTCCAGATGTAAAGACAAGAAAACTAGAATTCAAGAGTTGTATGTTAATGCTTTCAAGGTACAGTGAAAATCATAAATCCTACATTTTGATTGATGTGGACATTGATAGCTTGACATTCAATAGGGATGTAGTGATCAATGAAGAAGTTAGACCTTTTCAACTCCCTTCTGACATTAAGATTATTGAAGATCGACCTTTGAAGGCTAACGATTTAGGTGTCAAAATTCCATTAGCTACACCTAAAGGTGGGAATATGATGATTCAAAACATATGGAATCTCCCAGGAAAGTACCAATACCAAATGATTTTCTTTAGGAAAGCCTAGATCAACATCCATATGATAGTACTAGGCAACCAAATCATTATGACCACGATGATTTGGATGAAGGGGTTTCTACAAAGAGACCTAAATGGAGGGAAAAACTCAATGGTGATGTTGGAGATGATGAAATAGTTGAGGTTCAATCATTTAGAGACAAGAGCAAGAAGAACACAATTAACTTTTCCCTTATGGCTAACATTTAAGGTGTTTATAGACCCCAAGATTTTGCAAAAGTGAAAGATCAACTTGAATGGGGAAAGGCCATGAAATCCAAACATCAAAGGCTTATGAAAATAAGACTTGGGTTCTTTCAGTTCTTCCACCAAGGAAGAAACCAATTGGCTACAAATGGGTGTACAAACTCAAATTCAAAGTTGACAATATACACTTGACATGTACAAAGCTGACAATACAGTTGACAAGTACAAAGCATAGTTGGCTACTAAAGGGTTATTGTAGAGAGAAGGTATTGACTATGAGGAAACCTTTTCTCCTACAACAAAGATGCGAACCACCTAGTTAGTTATAACCATGGAAACATAGTTTGATTGCAAATTCCATGAAATGTCCATGTGAAGAGTGCCTGCCTTCCTTAATGGTGACTTAGAGGAAGCAATGTGCATGACACAACCTCTGGGTTTTTAGGTTGTAAGAAATGAGCATCAAATATGTAGATTGATGAAAGCTCTGTATGGCCTTAAGTAGGCTCCCAAGACATGGTACATAAAGATTGATACGTATTTGGATCAATGGGGATTCCAACGAATTCCTTCAAATCCAAATTTATACATCAAAATTATAGGAAATGAAATCATCCTTCTAGTCATTATGTGGATGATAACATCATTATAGGTAGTGAGGCACATTTGATTGAAGAATGTAATTTGTGTAAGGATTTTGACATGATCGAATTAGGTCTCCCACATTATTTCCTAGGTGTAGAGATTTGACAAACAGGTTTTGGTATTTTTATTTCTCATTCTAAATATGTCAAGAGTTTGCTAGACAATTTTAGAATGAAAAATTATAAAATCTTGTCTACACCTAGAGAAAAAGTGTTAAAACTTTCAGCCAAAATAGACTCAAAAGTAATTAATGAGTAGCTTTTAGAAAACTAGTGGGAAGCATGATCTATCTTATAGCTACTAAACCTTATTTAAGTTATGCTATGAGTTATATTCATCCTTTTCTGACAGCCCCAAAGGTAGAACATTGAGTTGCAATGAAGTGGGTACTGAGATATGTGAAAGGGACACTTGGCTTTAGAATTTTGTATAGAAGAAACAAAGATCCTAGGCTAGTTAAGTTCACAAATTTAGATTGGGTAGGTTATGATGATGATATGAAATCTAGTTTTGGATATGTTTTCAATCTTGGTATGAGTGTAGTCACATGGACTAGCAAGAGACAACATGTAGTTGCCCTTTTCCTGATAGAAGCAGAGTATTGAAGAATAATCAAAGCATCATGTGAGGTAGTATAGCTTCAAAAGATGCTTTTAAACATGCAAATGTCTAGAATACCTGGCCTTCACCCTTCTTTTGTGACAATCAAGGGGTGATAAAATTTGCAAAGAATCTAGTCTTCCATGGGCATATCAAACATAATCTTCGTTGTCATTTTATCAAGCAACTTGTAGAAGATGGATCAATGATGTTGTAGTATTGGGAAACTGAGGACTAGACTACTAACATTCTTACCAAGTCCTTAAGTCTTGAAAATTTTATAAAATTTCAGGATAATCTTGGTGTAGTAAATAGAATGACCATTAAGTAAGGGTATTAAAGTAATGTTTTATATTTTAATGGTCAATTAAATTTTAGGATAGCCTTCAGGAATATTCTTCAATAAAATCGTGTTGAATTTAGGATTTACCTTTTTTCTTTATGAGTTTTCAATATTATCCTATGAGTTATCAATCTTATCCTTGTGGATAAGATATTTGTAATCCTTATCCTCTATAGATAAGCTTTTTTTAATCATATATAAGGATTATTTTGCTCCTTATTTCTTAATAAATTCTTATGCAATCTTGGTTGACTTTTTGTGTGTTGTTTTTGTAATAAAGGTAGCCCTAGTGGCTAGATAAAATCATGTAAATACATATAACACCAAGAAAGGATTATGCCCTTATAATGTAGAAAAATTAACTTTGAAAAAAGGAAAACTAGGTTCTTTTGAGGGTAAACTTCACTAATTACACTCAAACAAAATTAACTATCTAAACTGCTTGAAGGGAAAATAAACTAGTGAAAATATATGAAAATAGAAAAACAATTATAACTTTTGAACTATAGAAATGAAAAGTACGAACAACAAGGAACATGAAATTAAAATTTGGAGGTCTCTATCTTGGACACTAGCACATCATGTAAAAATCTTTGTTTTGTGTTATTGTCTAGTATTAGTTAGGTTAGAATCCTAAAACGTGTAGTTTGAGTTTTGAAATCTACCTAACCTACAAACACAACAAGATGAGAAAAATGTTTGGGGTTGTTTGGGGATTTTCCTCAATCAAACACTTGCTTTGGTGTTTATATCTCTATGGAAATCAAGATAGATAAAAACATAAATAACATGTGTGTTCTTATTCTAAGTGTGTCTAGAATTAAGAACAATGACTAGAATGAGATATTAAAGGAATGTGATAATCCCATGTTGCTCGGGGACATAAGAAAAGAAATACTTGTAATAACAAAAAAATAATATTACCTTAGAGGATTGAGAAAGCCAAATAGAGTAGCAAAGATAGAGAGAATATTGTAACATAACTTGAGAGAGTTGTGTGTAAGCTTGAAAGTGGTGCAAGAGCCCAGAGAGCCAAGATAGAGAGAGAGAGAGTTGCAAAAAAAAAAAATTAAAATTAAAATAAGACTTGAGTAAGATTTAGAGAAAGAGATTGACTAGCCAATTGGAAGAATCTCAAGCCATTTCCACTAACCTAGCAAGTTGATAACTAGATAAATGCTTGGAAATAACTTTCAAATGATAAATTATCAAGAGATGCTAGTGTGATGTGCAAATATTTGCGCTAGGAACTAGTGTCTAGAGAATTTATGCTAAGAAACATAGGGGTCAAGAAAAACATAAGTTAAACAAAAAATGACATTAAGAAATGACCCCTAAAAAGAAGGAATGAGCATCTTGAAAAGGGTAAAGGTTGATGTAAGGGTTGAAATGAGCCTACACAAACACTAAAGGAATGGACACTAGAGTGGGAATGAAATGTAGTGTGAAATTAGAAGGGTATGCAATTTATGACACTACAACCCTTAATGTGGTTCTAGGTACAATAAGATGTGCAAGTACACAATAGGATAAGTAAGGCATGGGGCCCCTAATCATTAATTAGTTCTAGGAACATGCAAAAGCATGTGAGTAATTGGTGGTGTAGGGGAAGGCATGGTGTCCCCAATGTTCCTTGAAGAACATGATAAAACATATATGAACATAATAGGATGGGGAAGACAAGATATTCCTAATGTAATAGGAGAGCTCTAGGCACATGATCAAAGATGCAAGCTCAACTATGTAATATGTGGTCCTGGGAGAACATGTAAAAGTAGTTGACCCGACAAGGGAAAAACAATGAGATGAGGCTCAAAGAATGCCATGGGAGTTTAAGGAAGATAATAATTGATGTGTAGAAACCAAAATGATAAGGTAAAGATGTCCCCAAAGGACAAATACATGATGTGTGATAGTCTTAAGTAAGTAAACATGTCAACGGATAGGTAATGTGAGCATGTATGGGCATGTAAGAAACTTTGTTTTCTTATTTTTAAAATAAATGCAATAAGCACATGGTGTAAAGATAAATCATGTGAAAACCAACACATATATGATCAAAGCACATCTTAGAATGAATATATATGTTTCATGAATCAATGCAATCACTAATGGATTTTATATGTTGTGAATGTCATTGGTGTAGGATAAGTTCCATAATAATGTATGAAAATGTGATGTGGATTGAAAGTGTGATTAAATTGTCACCATTGAAAATTTATGTCATCATCAATATGATTAATGTTGTGGAAAAATGGGGTTTGTAGGACTCATAAATATGATTTGTAAAATTGTACCTAACTATATTGGGAGGGTGAATAGTTAAAGTTACTTTCATTTGCACTAGCACCCTTGAGAGTTCTACCTCCTACAACTTAAAGTACATTTTGTGATTTGCATGATGTTGTAGAGATGTAGTCACATCCTAACATGAGGTGATAAGTTATCTTTTGGTTCTAAATTTTTCAACTTTTATAAATTTATATTTTTTTAGAAAAATGTTAAAAATTTTCAAAAAATAATGTAGGCTTCTTGTTGTTGACTTTTGATGCTCTTGAATTTGATCCATTGCGCATGGGATTAAATTCAACCAATATCTTTTGTTAGCTTTTAGTGATTATATTGATTGATTGTGACCTAATATTATTGTGGATGCAAACTAATATAGAGATAAATGAGTATCCATGTAATTAATAGCTACACAATATGAGATTTTTTTATCCCAAATACAAATTGGGCCTTGTTAGAGGTAGTTAGGGTGAGGCATATGGTCCATTTTATACTACTATTTTATGATGTGTGTGTTGCCAACTTTGTTGAGAGGTGGAATTTAGACACAAACACCTTTCCCCTTCCCACAACCACTATCACATTCACATTAGAGGATGTTTAAAGGATTATGCACCTCCACATTATGTGTAGGCACATGGATATGTGACACAATGCATATCAAGAAGATAAAGACTTACATAAAACATAATTTAAATTTTGATGCCACAAAGCTAGTGGATATTGGATATATATAAAATCAATTACGAGAATCATATGATGTGGAGAATTATATATAATATAGTCATCGCTAATAGGCATAGCATCCTCTTTATTCTTAAGTTGAAATTATTTTAATAGCCTATAGAAGGTAGAGGTTGAAAAATAATTGGTGTGAGTAATATGTGATAAATGAAGGATGTGTAAAGATGGTGAGGGATAATAGGTAATGACATGGAAAAGGAAGGAGAAGCCACAATATAAGGTAAGGTAAGGTGATCTTAGGATTGAGGAGGAAATGTATGAGGAACATATGTGTGTGGGGAAATAATGCTAGTAGCCACATGTATGAGTAGATGCGGAAGGATGAGAAGAACAAAGAATATTAGTTGAGAGAAAGTTGGTGCTGACACTAGAGGTAGGAATGGATGAGATAGGGGTCAATAGGAGGGAAAAATTGGGTGGTAGAGCCCATGGAAGTGGTAATTATAGGATTAGGGGAGGAAGGATTAGAAGAGGACTTGAGGGGTGAGTGGGTGAGCCCCTAGGTTGAGAGGATCAACTATTGGTAGAAGCCATGGGCTTGCTAATAGTAAGAAGAATATATGTATCACAAAGGGTACACACTAATGCACTATGTAAAGTAGTAGCCAACTGTTGTGGATATTTAGTTTTTTAGAGGGGGACTGACTGCTCCGAGACTCCAAGTCATAGGAGAGTCCTAAGCAATATGCTACCCTAATCTACCTCAAGCTTTTTCAAGTGATTTAGAAAGGTGAAGTTGTTAAGGTTGAAAAGGAAGAGAAATCTAGTTGTTGTTATCCTTCTACTAAACTAAATGTTTCAGGAGGTTGGACGAGCTAATTTCTAGAGTTCAATCTGCTACTTAGAGAGCTCACTGCCTAAGGACGACAACACCAGATATGGAGTCCAACACAACACATTGGCATCTGAGTAGTGAGTTGGCATCCGTATGGACAAAAGATTTCTAAGATAGACTAAAGGATGAGAAATACAACTAACAACCTAACTAATGAAGTTTTATTCTATGACGAAATAACAGGAAAGGTATAGAAATGAAATACAACAAGAATAATAATTTAACTAAACTATGCTCAAATTGACAAAGGAAGTGAGAAAGTGGTACCAAAGTCCTTGCAACATGCTTCTTTGAACAACTCCAACCAAGAAGCACCTACACACACAAGACCAAAGAAAATGTTGGGGCTATTTTTAGAGGACTACCTCAGTCAGTCCCCCACTTTGGCACTTCCACCTCCATGGAAAGCTAGATAGCAACGATATAGAAAGATGATAAAAAAATTATGAAAATGGAAGTGCCAAGCAATAACATAAACAACAATATGCTACTATGTAAGTACAATGATGCAAAAGCAATGGATAACGGAGCATATCACCTTCACAACTATGTGCTCTCAAGACAAGTAGAGGAAGGAGTGAGGTTGCAAGTTCTCCAACAACAACACTATCACATCGAATGGAGTGGAAGAGCCAAGAAACTAGTAGCTTCTAGCTATAATGAACTGGTGGTGAAGCTTGCAAGTGTGTAATTGATCAGGAGAGCATCAAGAAATTAGCCAAGAGTTCAATAATGGCGAAGAAGTTGTCAAGAAGATGGATATAATGAAAGATTAGACAATTTGGATGGAAAGGGGGCAAAGGAGCCATTTTGTGTCAGTCAAGGGAGCATGAAGCATTACTATTCATGTCCAATAGAGAAACGTAATGCCTTTATGGACTCTAGAGGTAGGAATCTTGTTAAGACGACTGCATGGTGCGTGGATGTTTGTGTGGTGCATGCGTCCTTGACATAATTCCTCCACGAACATGAAAATGAACTGTCGGGTGGACGAGGAAAAGTGGCAGATGTGGAAATTGCATCATCGAGTTTCATTTTTCTAGGGTAAGGGTTATGTAGATGGGGAATTCACCTAGGGGTGAAAATTCACACCATTGCATTTTTCCCCCACTTTAGTGAGCATATGCATTAGTGAATGAGAGGTAAACTAGAGAAAAAGCTATAGAACATATAACTAAACTATTGAGGAAGTAGACCACAATCTAACATGCTCAGACATGCAACTCGGTCCTATGGAAATTTGGATAAAATCTTTGTAGATGCTCAATCCTACAGAATTGGCTCCATGGATGTTTGTTCCCGCAAAAGGTGAATAAAGGTTCTATAGGTGCTCATTCCTGTAGAATGAAAGCACTTTTCAGGTGCTAGGTGCTACAAAGTAGGCACCATTGGTGCTCAGTTCTAGGGGCTTGGAAACTAAAGGATTTGTAGAGTTTGATTGCTCCTTACAGGTGCTTGGTCCTGCAAGGCAAGCTTGATGAGATGCTCTATCCTCCAAGCTTGATTGTAAAAGCAGCTTCACAGGTGCTCATTCTTGCAGAGCAACATGTTAAGCCACTTACAAAACATGTTAGAAAAAGAAAAGTCACATAGATAGACAATCATTTCTCGGAACAAGCAATTGAAGGAAGAGTTTTCAAAGAATTCCCTTGGTAACACTTCAAGATTGCAAGGGGCACACTTAGAGGGATACTCCATTAGAATAGCGATGACATTTTTTACAAATGATCCATCATCAAGGAATCCTTTCAAAAGATCTCTTTCGTCAAGGAATCTAAAAAAAGAATGGCCTTCTTGAACGCAGGCTTTCCGATTCTTTTGCTACGAATTCAATTTCAAAAGAGAATCTCACTAAGGGGATTCTTGTCAAAGGATGCAAAGTAAGGGATTCATTGGCCACTAAATGCACCTTAATGAAAATTGTAGTAGCCCCCCCTTAGGATGGTGTGTGTGAATCAAAGGAGCATGTGGCATCCTCAGGAAAGGAAGAAAAGATGCATAGATTTCATGGCCCAAAGTACATGATGAGATGTAGACATGGAAATGTTGTCACACACACGAGGGACAACACATAAGCACTACAAAATCAAAAAGAAAGAAAATAAGAGAGAAAGATAAATAAGAAAAGACGAAGAAATCAAGAGATAGGGGGATCTAATACTTGGAGGTTAGAACTGTTCATAGATATAGATAGATAGATATAATATAATATAATATATTTATGAACTATCAACAACCCCCAAATGTATTAGAACATGAAGAACAACACACTAAGACAAAATGAAAATAAAAAAAGCTAGGTCAACATGGGAGTCCTAAATTCCCCAACAGTTTG
This sequence comes from Sequoia sempervirens, assembly GCA_007258455.2. Taxonomy (NCBI): domain Eukaryota; kingdom Viridiplantae; phylum Streptophyta; class Pinopsida; order Cupressales; family Cupressaceae; genus Sequoia; species Sequoia sempervirens. The sequence goes on from VDFB02114816.1 coordinate 9,811, forward strand.
TATCATCCACAATTGTCGAAAATGAAGATACAACATATAGAAGAATGATGAACATATAGAGGATGTTCACGACACAATTTTACACCTGTATTCAAGCACCTACAAGGGTGACAAGGGTCCTCTAGGAACACATAAAAAAAAGCATGGGGGAAACACAACACACACAAATCTTATCTATAGATGAAGAAGAGGTACTCCCCTAGTCCTCATCCACCAGGAGGTCATCGTTCTCCTAATATCGATCATTATATGGTGAGGGTGGATGAGCCTACAAGGGAGGGATAGCAAGGGGAGCACCCTTCAACTCATCTATGACAAGAGCTAAGAAAGAAGGCCCCTTAAGCTCTCCTTCACTCAACTCTTGTGAGTAAAAAGTCACTGATCTTGCAAAGATTGGTGACAAAGCTGGGACATCATCAACTGAGTTAAACATGCACTTAATTGGAGTGTCATGTGTTAACTGAGTGGGAGATGAAGGAGGCGCCTAAGATCCACCATCAATCTTGTCAAAAGAGATAGTGATAAACTCAAGAGACACCAGAGCCACCTCTGTCACAAGGATGATGCAAGCTAAAGTAGAGATCCCTTCCAAAGAAGGTGATCCATTCTTCCGACCTCCATTGGGAGCAAGGTCATCCTCCAACTTACACTTTAGTGAACGATTTGGAATCCCTATAGAAGAAATATAAGGCAAGGATGAAGAGGATAAATCCACAACGGACACCACCATGGTGTTCGATATGTCCATGATCTAGGAAAATGGAGGGATGTCTGGAAGGGACATCAAAAGTGGGGGCTCCATTAAGGGAGCGATGAACACCTACACCCTTTTGGGGTGAGGGTCATCACCATTCACAAGGGGAGTTGGAAGCAAAACTGAGGTGAAGGGAACTGAAGTGGGAGGAGCAGAAGAGGGAGGAACAACATGAGATCTTGAAATAGGAGTTATTGGCTCTTGTTTTGCCTTCTGTGAGGTAGCTTGTTTACCAGCCAGAGCCTTTCTTTGGCATTGACACTCATGCACAAGTCAGTTTCGTTGGCTCTTAGGACTAGATTTCATTGTTTGAGAAGGAACAAGAGGCTCCTATTCCACCATAGGCATGTCTTCCACAACCGTTTCCGGTGGAAGGGTAGCTTCCTAGATAGGAGCAGGATCAAGAAATGAAAGAGTGGAAACGATGACCGATGGAGAAGTAGACACAAGTGTCTTAGTAGTAGGCCTCTTTCCATTCACTGCCCAAGGGACAAGAATGGTAGGAGGATGCAGAGGCCAAGACATAGGGGCAACTTGATGTGGGTCCTTCCCTTACCATAGATAATGGACCTCGACACCATGGGCAAGATAGGAAGTTCAAATACTTGATGCTTAGCCTTCCGCCAAGAAAGCACCATTAGACTCCCCATATGAGGCATGGGAGCAGAGGCCAAAGGAATCACAATAGGGTGAGAGGTAGTTGGGAATGAGTAGGCTTCCTCTTCCCTTTTTTTGAGAGGAGGAGGCAGCTTGCTACTGCATAATCATAGAACCTTTAACTAAAATGGCATTAGGGGAGATAGGGTAGGTCACCTTTGGCGCTATGCCCCCATTCTTATATTTGACATAGGTGTGGTACAAGTCCATCCTTGGAGGAAGCAGACTAACTAGGGCAAGACAAAAGTGATCTAATGAGTAGCCCCCACATGACACTAGCGACTTGTACTTGGTGTCGTGCACAACATGCACAAAGCCCTCATGAGAAAAATTTAAACACTTATGAATTACCGAAGCAATTGCATTTATAGAAACTAGCCATGGGATGCCTAGTTTCACCCTGAACAAGTCTGACTCCAGGATGATATCAAAAGGAGAATTTATAATCTTGGGTCCTACCAAGACTAAGAGGGTGATGGAACCAATCGGAGGGACCGAGAGTTCGTCATGTGTACGTATTGTGGTTTTTGACTTCTCATATTCCTCCCTAAGTAGAAAGTTTAATAGAAGAGTCTCCTCCATTATAGTGCTCACACGACTCATGGGATCAACTAGAACTCTAGTTACAATATTCCCATTGATGCGAGTGGGAATGTATAAGGGGAAAGGCTCTTTGTTCATAGACAGGTCCTGCAATGTGAAAGTTATGTCAAGTGATCCATTCATAGGTTGAGCAAGAGGAATATGTGTAAATGAAAGCAAGTTTACATACTTCAAGAACTCCAAGGAAGAAGAACTAGGAGGTTCAACAATTAGGTTTATAGAGTGAGATGAAAAGGGGCCCGTATAGATTTGCAACTCACTATTAGCCTTTTCCACAAACTTGTTCACATTCCACTTCGTCCCATCAAGGTGGATAGTACTATCATCGATGTGATCCTATATCTCATGATGCAAACATATGCATCTTTCGGTATCATGTATGTGGATTCAATGGTACTAGCAGAATATGTTCTCTTAATACCACTTGGGGTAAGGTTCAGTAAGGGGTCAATGATCTTGCAAGGTTATCACTTTATCTTTTAGTATTTTCCTTAGAATAGAGGAGTACAATTCTAATAAATTTGTGAATTTCCTATTGCATTTGAGGCCTTTGTTTCTAGATGTAACAACTACATTCACAACATATTTAACCTTACCAGAAATCAACACAACAGACCTACCCTCAGGATGGGAGTGCAAGGAAGATCCCCCAAACTAGGGAATCATTTGCTGGTACTCCCACAATATGACATATAGATGTGTAAAGGAAGGGTATTTCATGAAAGAAAACTTCTCCTTCTGAGACCTTTGCAGGTTGTCGATGAAAACCTTTTGCATATCCGAGTCGGGAAAAGGATATGATATCTTTGAAAATAGCACTTGATGTTGAGCAATGAAATTACTTATCTTCTCATGCTTTCCCTACTTATACTAGACGAGATTCAAAAAAGGCCATATTCAGCCTGAAGTTTTCCTATAATTACTGGATAAATTAATCCACAAGTTGATCAAATGAAAATATAGAATTATAAAGCAAGAAACAAAACCATTCTAGGGTTGTATATTTGAGAGATCTTAGAAACAATTTATCCATTAAGGCATCATGGTGGAAGAAATCCATACACATGGCATTGAATGCTGAGACATGCATTTGTGAATCTCCCTTACCACCATACCTCTCAAACTTTAGAATCTCCATCCCCTAGGGGATAGGAGCATTTAGAATTGCTATTGATAAAGGACTATGATGAAAGAAAGGTTGGAAAATTGGTTAGGTGGTAGCTTGGGATAGGTTCACCAGTTGATTTTGCATTTGGCCCATGTTTTGTAGCAAAGCGTTCAAAACAAGATCATATGATGAAATAGGACTAGTGGAATGGCCACTAGAACCACTAAAAACAACATTCTCCCTAGAGTTACCACTGCCAAAATTAGGAGGGACAATGTTGAACCCCAAAGGGACCCTATTTACCTTAATGGTCAGAGGTACCTCAGGCACAAGGATGGTATTGACAGAAGGGCCTATCTTGGTCATGAACATCGATGTTATGGGCATCGAGACTCCTATCTGCCTTTAAAAGGTCTCGAGCCCAGAACCTCGGGTAACACCCGATCTAGCATTGTATGAAGGGATATATTCATCCACTATGTTGGTAAGGCCTCAAAGAAATTCCAAGCCTACCTAATCCTTTTCTAACATATATCTCATTTCATTAACAAGCCTACCAACCCTAGCTATGTTTTGTTCTTTTCCAAAATGATTCATGAGATCCAAGAGCCTCCTATCTAGAGTGAGAAGGTGTTATGCAGCTAGCGATAGCATCATCCTCATTTAGAGGTGGGGCCATAGGGGAAACAGGAGGAGTAGGGACACGAGGGGTCTCCCCAAAGAAACTTTCCTCTACGCTTGAAACCATCTCCTAAGAAGTGAGACCGATAGTGACCTTCGAGAAATCCATCTCTAGGTGTCGTACACTTCTAACAATGTACCCAGAGGTTGTAGATTGGGTCGTAAAGCTCATAAAGCTTCATGATATGCAAATCTGCAACCCAAACGAGACATAAGAGAAATAATCTTGACATGAAGAAAAAGGCGCTATGATGTCCATGTTGGGTTCACCAAAATGTAGAGGGCGGGACTAGTTTCTCTGGGACTGAAGGCATGGGAGAGTCCTAAGCAACAAGCTGCCTTGATCTACTTCAAGATTTGCCAAGTGATTTAGAAAGGTTAAGTTGTCAAGGTTGAAAAGGAAGAGCAATATGGTTGTTGTTGTGCTTCTGCTAAACCAAATGTTTTAGGAGGTTCAATGCACTGATTTCCAGAGTTCAATTTGCTACTCAAACAACTCACTGCCTGATGAAGACAACACCAGATATAGACTTGAGCATGATACAGTGGCATTCGTATGAATAGAAGATTTATGAGACAAACTAAAGCATGGGAAATACAACTAACAACCTAACCAATGAAGTTTTATGCTATGAAAAAATAATAGGAAAGGTACAAAAATGAAATACAACAAGAAGAATACTTTAACTACACTATGCACAAATTGACAAATGATGTGAGAAAGCGGTACCAAACTCCTTACAACGTGATTCTTTGAACAACTCCATCCGGGAATAACCTACACTCACAAGACCAAAGAAAATGTTGGGGCTATTTTTAGAGGATTGCCTTAGTCAGTCCTCTACTTTGGTGTTTCCACCTCCATGGATAGCTAGATATCAGTGATGTAGAAAGATGATAAATAAATGTTTGGAAATGGAAGTGCCAAGCAATAAGAAAAACAACAATATGCTACTGCATAAGTACGATGATGCAAAAGCAATGGACAATGGAGGATATCACCTTTATAGCTACATTCTCTTAGGGTAAGTAGAGGAAGGAGTGAGCTTGCAAGTTCTCCAACAACAATGTTGCAATGAACGGAGTGGAGGAGCCAAGAAACCAGTAGCTTGCAGCTACAATGAAGTGGTGGTGAAGCTTGAAAGTATGTAGTTGATCAATAGAGCATCAAGAAATTAGCCAAGAGTTCAAGAATAGTGAATAAGTTGTCAAGAAGATGGATGGAATGAAAGATTAGACAATTTGAATGGAAAGGAGACAAAGGAGCCATTTTGTGTTAGTCAAGGGAGTAGGAAGCATTATGGTTCACATCCAATGGAGAAATTTAATGCCTTTGTGGATTCCAAAGGAAATAATCCTTTCAAGATGGTAGTGAGGAGTGTGGACATCCATGCGACGTGCGTGCGTTCCTTAAGAAATTCCCCACCGACAAGAAAAAAAACTGTTAGGTGGACAAGGAAAGGTGGCATAGGTGGAAATTGCATCATTGGGTTTCATTTTTCTAAGGTAAGGGTTATGTACATGGGGAATTTTCCTAGGGGTGCAAATTCACTCCATTACACATTTGAAGATGTGTGTCAATAAGTAATTAGATCCCATGAAGGAAAGATCTTTCTTATTCTTGTTCCTCTTCATGTTCCTTGATATGGTTCTTAGTATGAATTTTATTAGCAATCATATTAGAAAGGGAGTTATGATCATTTGAGTGGCTATTCATTTTAGGGTTAGTATGACTAGTCCTTCATAAAGAAGATTAGCATTTTGAGTATCTCATAGCATAAGAAAAACCTAAAGTGATATGGTAAAGAGAATTTTTTTAGTGAAATAAACAACTCTCAAATGTAAATAATAAGAAAAAAATGAAAGATAAAACCCAAAGGGGTGTAATATTGGAGGGTTTCACCAAAACAAAAGAGGGAATGAAATCACTTTTACATAAAATTGGGATAAATAAATAACATAAGCATTCAAGATCTATCACATAATAAATGAGTTAGAGATGTAATTAAATGTATTGAATCAAATATTTTTAGAAAATAAAATATTAAAATAATGGTGCTTAGCTAGAAATGTTGTGGAATATGACATAAAGTGATTTGTTAATTATAACACCCTAATCAAAGAACCAAAAATTAGACAAAATTCATTTAGAATATTTAGCTTGATTTTTTGCTTGAAATATGGATATATCAACCATGACTTACTAAGTAACACAATTTCAATCACATAGATCACAAAATATTTGCAGGAGAGATATTTTCTTTGAAGATAATCTGTCAAATTTATTTAGGCCCTATTAATAATGTGTCAATCTTAAGAGGAACCAACATAAACACAAAAAATGGTCTCACTATGTTGATGTAGCCAATGGAGGCACATGGCACCATGTGATTCGACTTGCCTATCACACTTGATCACATAAGAAATCACATAGACACCATATGTGCCTTCAAACTATATGACTCTACTCTAGTTAATTGTACATGACTCAAAACTCTAGTTAAGCTATTTGAACATTGGGCCTAGATAAATAGTCAATGTTGATTGGGGCACAAGATCAATGGACAATGAACAATGGATAAAGTAAACAAACACATTAAAAATGTTAAATGTGAAGGTCTTATCTGATACAATAAGAATATGCCATGTGGTCCCTTCTTTTATTAATAAAGTGACTTGAAATCACCCAGGCCCTTTGCCAAATAAGGATGTATGACCTACAATAAACTTGCCACATAAAGACATACAACCTTTCCTTACTTGCCTATGCATGTACCACTATTTAGACACTTCACGCATTGGTCTCTTAAATTGGTAGAACTCATTAGTGGATGCCATGTACCTAATTGCCATACAATCTCTGGATGACATGGAAGATCTAATAACTCAAAATGTTTGAGGGTGTTAAAGCTCTCACCCCTCTTGAGGTTTGAATGATTATTTGATGCAAGGAGATCAATGACTCTTGTTTGCAATAAACAATACTTAATGAAATGAGTCATAATTTTTATTTTTGGGAAAAAAAAGAGAAAATAAATTAATTAATTAAACTGAAAGAGTTACATAAAGATTTTGAAATAGAAATGGTTGTCATTAAATCCCAAAGAACAAAAAACCAATGAGGTTTCTTAGAGAACCACTTCTAGCAAGCCTCACAAGAAAACAAAAGGCCAACAAGAACCAGAAAGTAGAATATCAACTCAAATCATGATGAAGGAGGGAAATAATATTTGAGCTTTGGACTAAAGAAAGAGAACCCCAACCCATAACATTCCATTCTATGATCATCACTAGATTCCCATTTAGCCAATTAATTTATAACAACATTCCACTCACAAGGAATATGAATAAAAGAGATGGAATCAAAATTTTGTGCCATGCTAAGAACCTGAGCCACATAAAGAGACAACCTCCATGAAGAATGATAAGCTTTCCCCTTATTCAAGAGGGAAACCAATGCCATTGTATCCATCTCATAAATAAAAATTTTCCAACCTAGATCACAAGCTTTCTCTAGAGCTACTAAGACAGCTTGATCCTCCATGTGATTATTTGTAGCAATCCCCATAGTAGATGAAATGAGTTTCATAATTGGTTGACTTGTAGCTAAGTCATTGAGTGGTGGGAACCAGGTTCTTTGTTTTATTATACACAAGTAAGATGTTAGCGACTAATTGAAGTGGAGGAATGATTGGTCCTTGGAGTTCCAAAAGGAAACTCTTACAAATGTTAGAAATGAGTTTTGAGGGTCAATTCAATGAGATCAAATTCAATAATCCGGGTGAAGTTTGGGGTTAGGAAAGTTAACATGGTAACAAGTTAATAGAGAGTCACCGAATAGTTAAAACACAAACACTAAGGGGTACGTAGCCTTGTAGTGTCAAAGACATATTTGGTAGTACATGGATAAAAGTGATCTACACATCTTTGGAGCACTAATGACTCTTAAATTTCTACCTACCATATGATGGGCGTAGATCAATGGTTGCAATTACTTCCCTTTAACAACAAGAAATTTAATTACACACATGTACAAATTAATGACTCAACATACAAACACACTAAAGGATATTATCGAAATAATCAAAGACATCAGATATGCATTAAGGAGAAGAACACCATGAAATCCCTTAAAATATTTTTACAATGGTCTATCACGAACTAATCCTAAAGACAACAAATCAATAAATATTTTTTAAAATATTTAATGGAACACAAAATATCCCTTGAAACACCTTAGCTAGTCATGGGGACAACCAATATGTAGGTAAATATCTACTTTCAATTATATCATCCTTTGACTTATACAAGCAAATTTCAACCCTTTATGAATAATGACACACACAATTGTTTTCCTAGACTATCCTCAAGACTAGCCCTATTCAAGAAGTGGTTCAATGACCAATATAGCTAGAAAGAAGCCTAATAGATCATAGGATGTTGAAACTTGTCACAAATCAAGGACTATACAATAAACAACAACTCTTTGTACTACGTAAAAAAATCTTTTCAACAATAAGACACTATTGGATACCATCTTGTAGACAAGATAATCCCATTAGATATGAACTCCCTATATAAACAAGGGAAACAACTCTAGTTTCACACACTCAACATCTTACAAAACCTCCTTATAGTTTATATCATTCATTAAGTGTAAGAATGACACCCATAACATATATTTTATTTAGTCTTAGCCTCTTTACACACAACATAAGAAAAATAATTGAAAATTTTCATTCCTAGTAATATCATGCATAACACATGGCTCCAAAAGGAGCTTATTTTTATTTAATAGGGAATTACTGCATCACAAGTAAGCTAAAAAATAGCCATTGTCCTTTAACTAATCTCATGGTGTAGCCATAAGCTCAAAGTATCCACTTGTGTGCTTATCTTGCTTATAGCTTTCTAACAATGTAGTGAAAACTCTAACACATTGCACACTATCCATTTTTTAAAATTCATGGGTACATGTGCTTCTTAAAACCTTTGAATTTGGGTGGATATTTATGACACATATCCACCATGGTTAGGTCCAATAGGATCAATAATATAGTAAGCTAATGAAGTGGGGAACTGATCTAAGAGGATCCAAAAAATCTCAAAAATTCATAATCTTGAAATCTAACAAAACCATCATCATTGCATAGAGTTTGTTGACATGATCCAGACACAACTTAAATTACATCAAATAGAGTCCATATGTGTGAGATATGGCTGATCAAAGTTGCATAGAAAAAGGTTGACCAAGTACAAATGATGACATTAGCATGACATGTGGCTGGCTCAAAAGGTGACACGTGGTAGACGATGATGTTAGCATGGTGACGTGGTAGGCTAACTCGGAATTGTGTGTGATGTGGACCAATTATATGGTGTCATGTGTCAAGGAAAATGTGAATAAAATGGTGCCACATGGCCCAATGAATGGATTCCACATGGCACCCCTACAAATCTTCTGACAGTTTGTTTGGTTGTTAAAATTTGGTGGAGGAGGTCGAACCTCTAACCACCTAGTTATGATCTTTCCTCTCCACCAACAAGGCACACAGGCTTCTCAGAATATAAGAGGAGTGATTCTATTTAAAGCTTGGAAAACATCTTATTGAACTAAATAAAAGAGGCCAGTAGGCTTGAATCCCTAACCTCCTCTTTGTGTTTTACACTCCCTACCAACACAGGATCACGTGAATTGGAAAGAGTTTTTTTTGTTGTTTAATTCCCATGGTGGATCAAAAGAGAAGGGATCAGGTTTAACCCAAGCCCCTCCCTCAATAAAAGTCTAAAACAATACTAATGCAACCCAAAAATTGGGAAACACTAATGACTTAAGGGGAACCATAATAATTTAAATAAGCCCGATTATTAAAATCTTAAGGGCTTAATTTAGATATATGGCCAATATATGAAAATATTATGGTTAAGCCCCATTATAGAAAATGAAGTTGTCTACAAGGGGGATTTTTTCTCTTGCAGAGGCAATCAATTTCATTTTGGGAGGAAATTAGGTAAAGGAATTTTGGAGATTGATGTAAACAAAGAGACTTTGTATTTTGCATCTCTTTAAGTGTAATTGGGATTTTAAGGAATTTGCAACCTACCCCATGGATGCAAGCAAAGGAGAATACAGAGGAGTCTTAAGGTGTTGAGAGAGACTTTGTGAGAAGTTGTAATGTAGGTTTGAAGCTTTGATGATGTAATAAGGCGATTTATGCTTGGCATCATTAATAAAAGCGGTCCCACATTGAGAAGTGGACCTAGAGACATAGCCCAAACACATGGGTGAACTCTATTAACAAAGCTATTATTGTCTCTTCATTTTCTCTTATTTCTTTTAGTATTTTTATTCCTTTGAGTTATTAATTATGAAAATTAAAGTAATTAATTAATGTTCTATTAATTTATGTAATGAATAAGTGCACCTAGTTCTGCAATTTCAACTGTAAATGAACATAGCTATGCAATTTTGTTGATCAAGATTTTATATATCTAAATTAAGTGCAATATAAGTTTTAAGGCTTTATTATAGATCATGATCCTACCAACTCACTCTATTCCCTACTACAAAGAGAATCTCTATTAGTTGGTTTCCTGGTTAGTACCCAAGCATATAAAACTCACTAAAGATAAAATTAGCTATTTATCACAAGTCATCTTCAATAAAATAATGACACATCACTCTTTTTCATGTACACCAATGTATTCTATTAAAAATTCAATACTCTTGTGAACACAGTGGGCCTACCTCATTGCCACCTAGTAACCTGTGGTTATCTAACTCAATATAATACACCCATGCCACCTACTTAAGAATAATAACTCTATTTGTAGCTTGTGATAACAAGTAAGGCTAGATGGTGCCTACCACTTACTACATTACCACATGCCACAATTGTGTTGGTCCACATATTTTGAGGCATCACATATTATTCACATAAAGTCTCATAGACCAATGTTGAATTGTCATGCATATTACCACATAAAAAAAGTCACCCCTACGTGTAAACATTAAAGTATAAAACACATGCACATTGAACGATATTAGCTAGGCATTACACAAATGGGATATGATTTAACAAGAAACAACCAATAATTAAAATAAAAACATGTGGAACAATTTTTCCTATTGAAGCAAGTTCACCTATAGGCGACACATCATGATTACACATAGTCATTAAAATAATAACCACTCACACTCATGGACCCACAACCAATTTCTAGCATATAATATTCTCAGTGGTGATGGGTCTAGTTAATAGCTAATTTTCTTCCATTTAGTTTATGTCTTTTAACATTTCAATCTGCTTAGTTCACAAACAATCCTGAACCTTCCACATATTTTATGTCTTTCACACATCTTAAACTAGACTTTAGTATATGGAAATATGATTATGGTATGATGGTACTTGTATGCATGGATGTATGAATATTTATGAAATTAAATATGATTCTAAGCTTAATTTATGGTTGTTAATAATGTGTATAATTTAGATGAAGCTAACCTCTTGCAGCCAAAACTGTAGCCTGCAACAATAGGTTTCTAGGCCACAACAAAGGGATCATAGGCACTTGTAGGGGAGATTCTAGAATATTAAAAATGTGACAGTTCTAAGAAGTAATGAAGGTAATAATTGAAATGGTCAACCATGAGTCATCAAATCACCAAATAAGATGCTAGGAGGAAGGAGTCTACTTTGATAAGGAAAACCATGACGTGATAGTTTTCAGGGAGCATGTCCCTGTCAAACCATTAGGGAAGAGTTTTAGTTTTAATTCTCTTCTTTTGTCTTTTATAATTATGGTTTTCGCTGCAAAGACTGGTCCTATCCTTATTCTTGAGGGAGAGTGGACATATACATTTAAGTTATGTTTTTAGTCCTTGTGTGAAAAAAATTCCTCCCATACCTATATATTGGGATCACTGGTTGAGGAACAAATCTAGTTCAAGATATGGTTGACAAGTTCTAGTTTTTTTTTTTTACTAAGCAATACTTCATTGTTGTTAGTTTTTTGTTATTTAGTTGTAATAGACATGTATTTTTGAATGGGAAATATTTTTAAGATTCTTGTCATATTGTGAAAATTTTAGTTTTTATGCAATAAAGGAGTTTTGATTTATTGTCATGATTTATTGATTGCTAGTGTGTAGTTGATATTTCTTGTGGGCACAACTTGAGCAAGGGCCACTCAGGTTATTGACAACCCATCTTGCTTTCTATACTAGATTAGATGCTCATTGTTGTATCTATCTATTTGAATTCTCACTTGTATGTATGTGAATACTATAAATGATATTCTGTAATATGAGTTTGCATTCTGTAATAGTATGTTGAGTCAGTCTCAAGAGAAGTTAAGAAGTTAGGAGTTAGAATTCTATAGTATTAGTTAGTTATAAAGTTTAGTCTTGGTAGTTAGTAGTTACAACATTAAGTCGAAGGTACCTGTAGCATAAGCAGTGGATTATGTTATTTCCCCTATTTTGTAATTTAACACTTTATTTTCCTTTTACATCCTTTACTATTTTTTGTATCAGTGTAAACCATATAAAATCACTGATATAGGCTATGTAGAATCCATGAATGCACATACAGTTCCAGCATCATCAAAAGCTTACAAAGTTCTGGTTGATAATTAAATGAAGCCTTTGTGGGGGTCCAGTGAACTATTCAGTTAGGAAACTATCCTTTAAATTGTGTGTCCACTCATAAACACAAATTTGATTGAACATTAGAAAGGCTTTACATTTTTGGTGTCATTGTAGGGGATGGTGCTACATTTAGGATTCTCCTATGTAATTTAAATAATTCATAGTTTAGTGTTTTGATTTTAGAATTAGGGAAATTAGGTTTTAGTCATCAATATAGAAATGCTTTACTAATAATGTGCAAGAACTGTTGATCCAAAGTCATAATCATTATATGTGGAGGCAGTCAGATGCTCTAGGAAGATTTCCCCCCTCAGCACACGAAGTTACAAAGGATAATGGTGGAAAAAGTAAACAGAGTGAGGGTATTCCTAAAGAAGAATCATCCCTGACACCAGTACGCACACTAGATACAAGGGAGACTTCCCATATACACATCAACATCATGGATGATGCAACAATTGAAGAACCACTAGAGCATTTAACCTTCGAGTTCCCCATTGCCAGTGAGGAGAGAGCAATTGATTTGAAGAGCATACCTCCTTTAGCATTACTTGTCTTCTATAGGTTAGTCACAGAGGATCTAGATACCTTTTTGAGTTTGATGTGCTATGTAGAAGTTATGATTATACCACAAATTCACACAGACTTAAATTATTTCTAGTTCTACCTTAAGAAATCCAACCAAAAAAAACTCTCTAATGAGTCCTTAAAGTTGATATTCTTGAGAGGGATTAATGAGGATTAAATGGATGCACTTAACCTCATGGGGTAGGAGATATCTCACAAGTACCATTTGAGGACATCTGCAAAGCATGCAGGAACTATTTGAGGACTTTTACCAAGAAGGTTAGAGGAGACATGACATCTTCCATTAGCAAGTCACCCAATGGAGTCTCTAGAATAAAATTGAACAATCTTTTGTCAAATATGAAGTAGGATATCATTAGCCACTTGGCTACACAATTAGACATCCTCCATGTGAAAAAGAAGTAAGATGAGACCTAGAAGCAACCCTTACAAAATACTACCCACATTGTAGATAGAGAAAGAATAATTGTAACTGTAAGAAGGTGACAATTATCTTTGAAGATAAGCAAGGGACATTTGACTTTCATGCATTGGACGGTGAAGATGGACAAGTAGTCTACATAGCTCAAGGAAACCCTAGCAGCCAAGATAAGGTATGCCCCAAGACCCTTTGAATTATAACATGTCATTTCCTAGTAACAATGCAAATTTTCCTAGTGGGAACCCTTAATCTTGGGCCAATATACAAAACCATCAATGGTCAATACTTCAATCCAATTGGAATTGTAAGATGGGAAAAATCAATCTAGCCTAGATAACAGTGACAACCACAACACCTCTAAGATATTAACCCAATCTAAAAAAAGAGAATACAAACAAATAGAGAGATCAAAATGAAAGAAATAAAACAAAGCACTCCCCATTGAAGTTGAATCACTTCTCGTCTCTTCTATTTCTTCTTTTGCAAATATGCCCTCAAATTTGTAGCAGAACTTGTGCAAATATCTACAAATTGTAAGCAAGAAAGTTGGAGATGTTAGTGTAATTAATTAATTAATTATTACACTAGCATAAGTTAACTTAGGTCTTGCATTTAATTAATTAAGTCCTAGGTTGCATTATTAGATAAATCGTTTAATAAAAAAGATAATATTCCCTTCCTTGTTTGGTGGGATAATATTCCTTCTAGAAGATGAGTTGTCCTTCTAAAACTTATCTCAACATCTAATAATCATCTAGATAGGGTTCACATGTTGTCACATGTTGTTAGATTATAACACTTGGCAACATCTCATGCATATTAGGTTTTACCTCTTTCCTATTTAATCAGGCATCTTGTTCATTTGTAATATATCATATCAATATTATATCAATCATATTATCAATATAGAATATTTAATCAGCATTCCATTGTTGCAACACTTCTCTTTGTGGTTGATTATCTTTCATGGCTAAAGTCCTTCATTGAAGATTCTAGAGCTTCAAGGGCTGTGCAATCCATCATCTCAACATGGTATCAGAACTTCAGTGCTATAGACTTCTTCTCAAATATGAGAGATTATTTTTGGCATGAAAATCTTGCTGGATGCAAGCAATTTTTTTAAAGCCATTTTTCATTTTTGTTTCAAATTTCCAGCTTCCACTTAGTTGCAGGAAAAATGATTTCTAGGTTTTGTAGCCAGGGTCAAAATATGAACTGGATATCTTTTAGATTTTTGATATCTTCTACGGATTTGGAGAAAATCACTGAACAAAAATTGGCGCACGTCATTTTTCTCCAGCTAAAAGTTAAAAAAAAATATTTTTTCATTTTTTGCTTTTTGGATCAAAAAAATATTTCTGGGTTTATGTTTTTGTCCACTCATTGTGAACAGATTTTGTAGAAATCAAATCAAAAGAATTTTTTTTTTGCTAGAAAACCCATTTCCTGCAGGCTAAATTCAATTTTTTGAAAAAATATAACTTTTGGCCATAGTATTGAAAATTGACAATCAAGATACCGTTGGAAAAATAAGTTTTTCTGCTTTCCAGTGGTGGCATCTATTTTGTGAAATTTTGCTCATAGAAAATTCTATAGTCAGCTGAAGTCAATCCTCCACTTTGGACTCAATGGCCAATATCTTCACATCAGATTGTCAAAATTCGGATATTCCAGCGGCATTCAGGAGATATTTCAGAGTTTTTTTCATCAGTCCAGATCCCTTGATCAATTTCAGCTCCAGGTACTCTTGCATTGATTTTTTCAGTTTGGTGCATTTGTTCAAGAACCTAGACATCTTGAAGCTTGGGAAAATATTTTTTTATCTGGGTAACATCACTTCAGTTGCATTTCATCTTTGGAAGTCTTCTATTTGTTGTTGAAGGTCAGTGTCTTTGTATTTTGTGGAGAAATTTTATTATGGGGCTTGCATATACTACTTCTTTGGCTATGTTGCACAAGGGTAACTATCAACAATGGCGAGATGGGATCTGCCACCATTTATTGCCTTATCTGTTTGGTATAGTTCCTCATCTAAGTGAAAGTATTCATGCTTCAAATCAAGTTCCCTATGATGATATTGTTGTTCAGGAAGTTGATTGCCTTGATCTTTCTGAAGAGGTTGACAAGGTTCCTTTCGGTGCTTCTTCTTCATTAGAGACAGTTGGTATCCTTTCACATTCAGTGATTCCTTGTCCAGAATCATTGATTGAGGCTTCCATCATCATCATTCATTAGGACACATTTATTTTTCTAGACTTGCAATCATAGGATGGCTTTGTTTCAGGACTTGAGGTTTCTTCAGCATCTACCATTGGATTTGCTTCATATTTCTTTCAGTGGTTTTGAGGAAACTTCATTCAGGGGGGGCTATCAAGTCTCCATCATACCCATCATATCTTTGTCTTTGGATATTGTTCAACATCAGTTTCCGCATCGTCCTGGTTTGTCACCATTGATTGTGGCATCTTCATCTTCAGGCAAGGAGACATTTGAGCAAAGTTCAGAGACATCATCATTAGCATAATCCTTCCTTCAATTCCTATTCAGAATGGGAAGCATCTCTATCTCCTCCCTATGGGGGGACTATTGTATTGTATCCATGTGACAGATGGTGTACTTAGGGGGTATTTGGGAGTCCTCCATCGTTCCCATCCTATCTCAGATTTTTTCATTTTCATCTCCTTTTTGGAGAGGAGTTTTCTTCCCACTGGGTTTTCCCCTTTTCTCCGGTTGTGGAAGATTTTTTTGCATCTTCATGTACATGGGTACCTAACATGGCCTCGTAGCCAGGACCCATCATCATCTTGCATAATCATTGCATTTTCCTCCCTAAGTTGAACTTATGGGGGGGTGTTAGTGTAATTAATTAATTAATTATTACACTAGCATAAGTTAACTTAGGTCTTGCATTTAATTAATTAAGTCCTAGGTTGCATTATTAGATAAATAATTTAATAAATGGGATAATATTCCCTTCCTTGTTTGGTGGGATAAGATTCCTTTTAGAAGATGAGTTGTCCTTTTAGAACTTATCTCAACATCTAATAATCATCTAGATAGGGTTCACATGTTGTCACATGTTGTTAGATTATAACACTTGGCAACATCTCACGCATATTAGTTTTTACCTCTTACCTATTTAATCAGACATTTTGTTCATTTGTAATATATCATATCAATCATATTATCAATATAGAATCTTTAATCAGCATTCCATTGTTGCAACACTTCTCTTTGTGGTTGATTATCTTTCATGGCTAAAGTCCTTCATTCAAGATTCTAGAGCTTCAAGGGCTGTGCAATCCATCATCTCAATAGGAGATAAGTTGATGTTCATTTGAAAATGGAGGAGGAAGGCTTATTTTATAGAAAGCCATTCAAATAGATGGCTCAGAGTGAGGTTCTAGAAAGATTCTCAGATCGATGGTCGAGGATTGATGCACCAGAAAGTGGTGGGCCAGGGACGACTATGATGCCGAAAGCTATGATGACGACGGTTATGACAAATACGACTATGGAAAAGATGACTAAGATTAATGGGGAAGGTGGAAAGAAAATGGATGAATTAAAAATTGAAAAATAATTAATTCATTAGAGAATCTTTGACCATGTGGAAGCATAAATAATTTATTCAAATTATTTATTTGAGGAAAAGACAAGTGAACATTTAATTAAAATAATTTATAAAATCATTTTAATTAAATAGGAGGAAATGGGACAAGAGCATTAAATAATTAATTTGATTTAATTATTTAATAAAAGAGAGACATGGCGAAGATTATTAAATAATTTTTTTCAATCATTTATCTATAGAAGAATTAAAAGATAAGTGAATAGTCGAATAATTAATTTTAATTATTTAACTATAGACGAATAATGAAAAGCAAATAATTAAATAAATAATGATTTGTTTAATCATTGAAGAAAAGGGGGAATTAGCGACACAATTAATTGATTTAATTGATCAAGATAGAATAAAGGTCAAGGAATAAATTAATTAAATAATTGAAAGCTATGTAATTAATAGAGAAATATGATCAGAAATAATTAAATAATGAAAATTATTTAATTATTCGGAGATGGACACCAAGAAAAATGACACTTGTAGACTTAGGACATTTTTCAATGTCTACATTTTGCTCCTCTTTGACATAGTGTAGTTCATTGTGTTGTATCAAATAAATTCAGTCAAAAGATACCCCAATGAAAGTAGGGTATAGGTATGCCCCCTTGAGAGGATAAACGGGTTCAAAGAACATGAATGTGCTCTTGAAATGGATGATAAGACTAGAGGATGAAGGATAGAAGAAATGTTAGCATGGAGAAGATGGATGTTAGCGTGAAAAGGGACAAAGGAGATGGTATGTTAGGCGGAAAATGACAAAGGACCAATTTTCATGTTTTTATATTTATCATCAGGCGTCAAAATTGTCGCAAATGGAACACAAACACCATGGTATGACATAGACCAAGGTGTGCAAAGTGACCATTTGTGAGAGACAAGCAATTAAAAGACAAATCCAAAAGACAAGGAATGCCCCGGCTCATACTAAGGACCCAATTATCCCAGCCTTTTTGAAAAGACAAACCACAGACAACAAGCAAAGAAAAGAGGTCATGATTCATCATTGTCCCTCTAAATCTTTAATAGGACATCCTCAAGGTAACTAGTAACATGACCTGGAACCAATCAAAAGATAAGATAAAATCCAAACCAACAAAGTGTTGCCAAAGAGATGGTGTTTGCCAAGAATACCAATAAGATTGTTTGATATGATTGATTAAGTTGACCAAGATGACTAACTTTGATTGATAAGTTGACAAGGATTGATTGATAAGTTGAAAAAAGGTTGACTGGTTGATTTGATTGACTGTGCCTAGTTTCAAAGACGCATCCTAATTAAGGCAAAATTAATTGACTAAGATGACAAGATTGATTGATAAGGTTGATTAATAATGATTACACCTAGTTTCAGGAAGGAAACATCCTGATTAAGGAAAGATTAATTGACCAAGATGACAAGATTTATTGATTGGACAAAGTGATTGATATGATTGATCGATGTGATGATGCCTAAGTTCAGGAAAGACATATCCTATTGGAGGCAGGTAACACATCTGATAAAATTGACCAAGTGACAAGTGTTGAGAAGGCATCTAACTACAAGAAAGACACATCCTTCTTAAGCTTAATGACCAAATTGACCAAAGACAGTCTAATCTCAAGAAGGATGCATCCTGATAAAAGACAAGAGATAGGACCAAATGAGACAAATGACGTAATGCCCCATTCCCATACAAGATCAATGACCAAATCAGTTGATTGGCAATAAGATGATTGATTGATTGAAGATGAAAGATTTTGTTGGTTATGTTTTCCTGTTAATTCATGATTTGGTTTAAATGATGATTGCTTGCAGACCAAGAACAAGACCGAACTTGACAAACCCTAAAGGACTGACCTAGGTGGCCTCGGGGGCTCATTGATTAATGGGCCTTTCCTACGTTATACATGTAGAGACCTTGTAGTTCAACGTGACTTGTCTTTGTTTTATTTGACAAAAGACTGAGTCATGATTTTTATTCGACCAAACCTAAAAGTATTGACATAGTGTCTCGGGGGCTCATTTAGGATGAGCCTTGCCTATGTAGAAAATGTGTGAATACAAGGTAGTTTGTCCCTACTAAATTATCTGACTCAGACTCAAACTCTCTTTGTTTTTGCAGTTTTCAAAGTTTTATGATCTTTTTGGATTTTGATGTTTTATAATTTTTTTTGGATTTTGATGTTTTATGATTTTTTGATGTTTTATGATTTTTTTTTGGATTTTGATGTTTTATGATTTTTTTTTCGATTTTGATGTTTTAAAAAGCTGATATCATGTGTTATTTCCCATGAAGACATAAGTCAAGGAATTGCCCCTAGTTAGGTATTGGACCAACTTATTATGCGCAAGGGGATCTATTGAGATTATGGATGCATAGGGTCCCTGAAGCTGCAATCTTCAATGGAGGACCTTTTCCAGGAAAGATAATCAAACACACAAAAAGTGTTGCAACTAGGCATGCACAATAGAGATTCTATTGATCTACACTATGAGATGATTACAAATGTACAAATGCCTTGAATATATAGGCATGAGAGAGATGCAAGATGCAAGATGATGTTTCCATGTGTCATGATCTAATAACATGTGACAACATGTGAACCCTATCTAGGAAATGATAAAAAGATAGAGATAAGCTTTAGAAGGACAACTCATCTTCTAGAAGGAATCTTATCCCTACAAACAAGGAAGGGAAAGTTACCCCATTATTAAATGATTTATTAAAATGCAACCTAGGACTAAACGATATATGACCTAAGTTAACTTATGCTAGTGTAGTAATTAATTAATTACACTAACACCCCCCCATAAGTTCAACTTAGGGAGGAAAATGCAATGATTATGCAGAGATGATCGATGATGGGTCCCGGCTACGAGGCCATGCTAGGTACCCATTTACATGAAAAGATGCAAAAAAATTCCCACAACTAGAGAAAAGGGTAAAACCTAGTGGGAACAAAACCCCTCTCCAAAAAGGGGATGAAAAAGAAAAAAAATGTGAGATAGGATGGGAAGCATGGAGGACTCCCAAATACCCCCCAAGTACACCATCTATCACATGGATACAGTACAATAGCCCCCCGATAGAGAGAAAGAGAGAGAAAATATAACCCCCCCAGAAGATGTGATCACCTGCAAGATGGTAAGTGTTTGAAGACAAAACATGATCCAATGTCGACAAAAAACTTGTCTCCCTTTCGGAAGAAACAAAACCAACTGCAAGTGTAGGGATGATTCCCATTTCAAATATGAATTGAAGGAAGGAAGGATGAAGATGGATGTTGATGATGTCTCTGAACTCTGCTCGTGTGTCTCCTTGTCTGAAGATGAAGATGCCACAACCAATGAAGAGGGCGACAAACTAGGATGATGCAGAAACTGATGATGAACAATATCGAAAGAGATGATGGAATGGATATGATGGAGACTTGATAGCCCCCCTGAATGAAGTGTCCTCAAAACCACTAAAAGAAGTATGAAGCAACAAAGGTGTCCAAACCACATCTTCCATTAAGAAGAAGTAAATCCAATGGTCGATGCTGAAGAAACTCCAACTCCTGAATGGAATGGCAGGGAAGAAGTCTCATACATGAAATCTCTAAAGAGAAACCAAGTGCCTCCAAGATAGTCTCTAGATTCCCAATCAAGGTTGAGACAAAAGGATGAGGAGACTCAGGAGAACTCTCCAAAGTGTGATCTGAATAGAGGAGTGATATCCCCTCAAGAATGTCCTCCAAACCTATAGAAGTAGCCAAGTCAGTGATACCTGAAACAAAGCTATCCTGTGATGTCAAGCCTAGAAAACTGAAGGTGTCCTGATGGATAGAGGTGATGATGGTGGAAGCCTCAATCAATGACTTTGGACAAGGAATCATTGAATGTGAAGGGATACCAACTGTCTCTGATGGAGAAGAAACACCTGAAGGAACCTTGTCAACCTCTTCGGAAGATTCAAGGCAATCAACTTCCTGTACAATAATATTATCATGGGGTACTTGATCTGAATCTCGACCATCGAGGAATGATGGAGTGTCTGAATCTCCATATATCTCCCAAAGATTAGTCCAAAGGGTGTGAGGACAATCACAATGATCAATAGAAATCAAAACACCACAATCAACTTGCCTGGTGATGATCTCCAAGATAATGTATCTGCTGCAACTCCAAGCAAATTTATGAATACCTTCACTTGGATAAGGAACTATACCAAACAGATGTGGCAATAAATCAAGTGATTCGAGATGGTGGACGATCCCATCCCGCCATTGTGAATAGTTTCCCTTGTGCAACATAACCAAAGGAGTATATGCAAGCCCCATAATGAAATATCTCCAAAAATACAAAGACAAATGACCTTCAATAGAAAATAAAGACTTCCAAGGATGATGTGCTACTGAAGTGATGCTACCCGATGTTGGAAAATGTGCCTCAATCTCATAGGTTGTAACCCTTGGAAAGCAAAGTCACTGTGACATTCCTATTGTCAGGCTGATTGGAAGTTGTAACCTTGTGCTTTGCTCATGTCGCTAAGACAATGCTTCTGTCTTGCCGACTGGTGATGACGCTGTGACTTGTTGCCTTTGCTATAACCTTTTGCCGAGTGGAGACCTCTAGCCGACAGTTGGTGGCTATCGGATATCGGCGTGACTCTGGGTGACAAGCGGTGTCGGGGAGAGTCTTGGACAAACGATATGTCTCATACCGACAAGGGAAGTCTTGCCGATAGATATACACCTGTGGTCGTCGGTGTAACTCAAGGGTCTCGGTGAGAAGTCTTGGCGACAATAGGAAGTCTTGCCGATATCGACACGACCTTCGGTCTGTCTGGCCGATGAAGAAATCGGTATGACTTGTTCCTATTGGCATGATCTCTTGGCGACCAAGAGATGTCTCAGCGACAGTGTTAGGGTTCATCGGTGTAACATAAGGCAATCGGTATGAAGTCTCAACGAAAGACAAAAGTCTTGCTGACTTGGTAAGACATGTTTGCTTAGTGAGAGGTCTTGGCAAACTGTGATGGTCTCGCCGATGGCTGTGTAACTTCGGTGTAACACATGAAGGCTCAGTGTAACATCTTGGCGAAAGAAAGTTGTCTTGCCGATTATCATATGTCTTCAATGTGACTCTTGGCGAACAGAAGTCTTCGAGGTGAAATGTGAATATCGTTGTAACCTCTTAGCGATAGAGGGAAGTCTTGCTGACTGTCAGATGGATGTCAATAGGGATGTGATGGACGACAGAAGTTTCGGTATGACTTTGGAACCATGATATGATCTCCTAGCGAATGTGCAATGTCTGGCTGATGGTAGGTCTTCGGTATGACTTAAAGGCATTGATATGATGTCTTGGCGAAGTGGGATTGTCTCGCCGATGAGGCAGTTTGTTGTCGGTATAACATAAAGGGCTCGATATGATCTCTCAGTGAATGACTAAAGTCTTGGCGACTAAGGAACACTTCAGAATGACTTATTAGCTAGGTGTAATGTCTCATCGAATGGCGATTGTCTCGCCGATGAGAATGTTGAGTTCGGTATAACATGAAGCTCGTTGTGACGTCTTGCCGATGGAGATGACTCTTGGCGACAACCTATAATCAGGTCTTGTGGCATCGGGGAGACACTTCTAGTGTCTCACTGACATGCGACACAAGTTGATCGTTTGTTGACCGTTTGGGTGATTGTCTTACGTGGTGTGACCTAGACGTATTATCTTCCATGCAAGGAAGTGGAAACATCTACGTTGTTGAGCTGGATGATTCGACAGTTGTGATCCTATAGTTGGAAACAAACCGTTTCATAGAGCCAAAGCCGAAGAGAAGCCAATAGTTTATGAGATAGAAAAGTATCAGAAAGGTGAAGAGCCAGAGAGAGAGAACTATAGAGTAAGGACCGAGTGGCTAGCCGAAAGGCCGAAGCCATGAGGTCAAAGCAGAGGATTGAGAGGCAAAGTCAAGCTGTTGGAATCTCTTGTGATTCTGATTGCTTTGTTTGATCTCTCAAGAATAGTTTGCTACCAGTTGTATCTAGATGAACAAGATGTAATCTTTGAAAAGGCTAAGAGCCTAAAATTGTATTGTAACCATTTGTTGCAGAATAATACAATGGCTCGATCTTTGGAGTGTGGGGTTTTTTATCTGAAAGGATTTTCCCCACGTAAATCTTTGTGTTCTGGTTTTCTGTTTCATCTTTCACGCCTATTGGTTTGTGTAGTAGAATCTGTTAATTCTTGCTGTTGAGTTTACATGTGTTTCTTTCAGATGGATCAATGTAGGAAATGAATTGTGTATGTTCCACATTTAGACATAGTTGTTTGTGTCTTTGAGGCAACCTAATCGAAATGAAATTTACCGAAGGCACTACTACATGGAGTTTTCATTAGATGCACTCCACTAGATTTCCTTACAAGTGGTATCAGAGCCTTCTTCTGGTTGTTGGTTCTGGATATTTCTCCTGTGAAGATTTCTTAGCTTGATAGGCTGGAAAAAATCTGGAGGAATGGACTGATGTATTGATCCTTTGATAAGTGGAAGCCTTGTGGTATTCTGAGACAACATGCAACTTGAAGAATGGTCAAGATGGAAAAAGGGAGTTGATCATGCTGTGATCTATGTCTCCTGGCTGGTAGAGGTTTAACCTTGGAGTATGAGGTGGTTTTTCTTTGCTCTGTGGCTGTGTAGAAGTAAATCTTTCATATTGGGCGTCTGTGTGTTAGGCTCCTTGGTGATATGGAGAAGCCTAGGTTGTTTATCAGTCATGGAAGAGAGTGCTTATGCTAGGTGGTGGTTCCTGGTGTTGGAAGGCATTGTTTCCTGTTAACCTCGGATACTAAAAGGCTATCAAGTTAATCATTAAGATGATTTGCAAGCTTCTGAAATAGCCTTTCTCTCTCTCTTAGATGCATGTGCATGTTGGTGGTTTTAGAGTTGGTCTAAAAGGGGGGCCTGGATTCTCATGAACTACTGTGTTCTTTTTAAGGAAGTTTTGTACTTGCATGGCTCTGTGGTTTTGTAAGTTTTACATGGTTAAGCAAAACTTGTGATCATGTGGAGTTGCTGTTAAGCTATTGTCTAGACACTGGCCTTTTGGGATGTTGTTGGATGAGATAGTTGCAATTCTACATACATGCTTGGTGCATGGCTTGAGGAGGTATGTTTTCTTCTCTACATGGGAGTGTTGGTACGTGATTTGTCACTCAGCATTCTTGTGGTGGTACTTAAGGGTTCCTTGATTATGGTGCTCGTTGTGGACATGATTGGCAAATCAAATTTGGTGTGATCTAGTGTTTGATTCATGTTGTCTACGTGGTCATTCTCTTTGATATCTCAGTGTTGCAGTTTTCAATGTGATAATGGGTTTGCATGTTCGATGGCTGTGATCTACGAGTTATGCAGTTGATGGATTAGCTACCCATTGGCTGCAGTGAGATAACTTGGATGTGGACTATCTTTATCCATGAGGATTGATTCATTGTCAGTGCAGATTTGTCAGTTGATGTGATTGTTTTATGATAAGAGGATGGATGCTATAGAGTACTTGAATAGTCAGTTATGGGAACCTGAAGCAGTTGGTCATGATGCTTGGAGAGTTCGGATGTCACTTTTCAGTGGGAGCTCTAGCAGTGACTGTGGATTCATCACATAGTGGTGAATAGTCTTCTTTAGTGTTGCAAAAGGGTTATTTTGCTTTTGCATGGACATTATTTGAAGATGTGCAACATCTTGGAACCATGGAGGACGCTTGGAGTCTTTGGCTAAGGTGTTGGTGGTGCTTGACAAGTGATTTTGTTCTTAAGACTATTTGCTTTATGTCATGGTATACTCTTGTTTGTGCACTGGAGTTTTGGAATTGTGCATTGTACTTGAGACATTGGTGGAGTCACTTGAAGCATGGTGTCTCCTATGGGGATGTGTAGATCATGGTGTCATGATAAGTTCCTGATTCAGATGACTGGAGCTTTGACAGTGATCTGGTAATTCTTTGTGTATTGAGTGCCTTAATTACTTGCTTGATACTTCATGATAGTGCAATAATGCAATTGAAGTTTAGCATGAGATGATCAGTTGCTAGTACTCATGGATACATGAAGAATAAGGTGAGGTTGTACTTCTCTTATGAGAGATGTGTTGCTGCTTGTTACTCTTGTTAAAGTTTTTTAGCAGAAAGTCTGAGAAACCTACACCTTGGTTGAACATGAGTTCAATAAGGGATCTATGAGGAGATTGCTCTTGGATTAGTCATGATGACTTGTTTATCTTGAAGGAGTATTCTCATTCCCACTCTTGGTCTACTCGGTAGTTTATCTGAGAGGTATTTGGCTCATTATATCTTTCAGATGTATTTTATGTTCACTTTCATGATGTGGATCTTGAATTAGTTTAACTTTTGGTTCTGAAGGATTCATAGTGGAAGTTGTACAGTTTGTTTTATCTCCTTGAGCTTTTGTGTTATGTCATTTATTGATGAGAATTGGTAGGAGATAATGTATGGGTTGATTTCTTGAAATGGGAAATGATTTAGCTTGATCTTCTTTAAGAAGCTTACATCCATATTGATTGCAAGATATTAGAAGTTGGTTTGATCTTGGTGATTGAACGGATGGATGTTGTTAAGGCTTTCTTTTGGGATGTGAAGAAGATCATTCTTGACACAGCTAGCTGTTAGAAGTGTATGTAGGAGGATATTCTACAGGAAGATGATGTGCAGTGTTTCTCTTTGTGGTCGTGAAGGTTTGTGGTGAGAGAAATGTTTCTTGTGGAAGGTTGTTGCAGGTTGAGCATATCATTGTGGATTTTTTCTTTGGTACTACAGGGCTACATTTTCTATGTGTTGGTATTGGTAGGCTTGTGATGCCTTCTGATCTTTTAGATCTGAATTTCTTAGGCAGTAGGAGTTCCTGTATGTGTCTTGTCTTCTTCGACTAGTTGACACTGAAACTTGTATTTGTTGTTAATGGATTGGCAGAAGTTTACTAATGTTGATACCTGTTGAGGCATGTGAGATTAGATGGTATAGCACAAGCTGTGGGTGCTATTTTCAGTCGCGTGGGTTTATCAGTTGGATGGGAGCAATCAGTCAGTATTGTTGTTCTAACTGATGTTTTGTATCTTGTTTCTAGAGAATGACTTCACTGTTGTGTTCTGATTGAAGCTTTGAAGTTGATATTGCTTCTATATAGCATTTGAGCACAGTGAAGTGGTAGCATTATCTTGTTGGTGATATCACTGGGATCTTTTGCTTGTGTTCATTGGAATGGTGCTTATACACCTTGGCTTTCTATCCTTCTTCCACAGGTGGCATGTTGGAAGATGACAGGATTGTTGCCTGAATGGTGGACATCTTGAATGTTGGAGCAGAATTCTTGATGGAGCATGAGAGCATGTTGAGATCTATGTGGTTGCCTGGAAGGCTGTGATCGTTTGTCTTGTTGACGTTGAGTTGCAGTTGGATGCCTGGTCTTTGTTGCAGATTGTCTGGTGAACAGTTATCTATTGAATCATGTTGATTGGGTGTCTTGAGTGTTGCAGGGTTTGAATTGATGGAGCTAGTGTGATCCTAGTTTTTGGTTGATTTGGAGGTGCCTGTGTGATCTTCGTCAAGTGGGAGATTGTTGGAAAATGTGCCTCAATCTCATAGGCTATAACCCCTAGAAAAGCAAAGTCGCTGTGACATTCTTGTTGTCTGGTTGACTGGAAGTTGTAACCTTGTGTTTTGCTCATGTCACCAAGACAATGCTTCTGTCTTGCCAACTGGTGATGTCTCTGTGACTTGTGGCCTTCGTTGTAACCTTCTGCCGAGTGGAGACCTCTAGCTGACAGTTGGTGGTTATTGGATATCGGTGTGACTCTGGGTGACAAGCGGTGTCAGGGAGAGTCTTGGACAGTCGGTATGTCTCATACCGACAAGGGAAGTCTTGCTAAAAGATATACACCTATGGTCATTGGTGTAACTCAAGGGTCTCGGTGAGAAGTCTTGGCGACGATAGGAAGTCTTGCCGATATCGACATGACCTTCGGTCTGTCTGGCCAATGAAGAAATCGGTATGACTTGTTCCTATCGGCATGATCTCTTGGCGACCGAGAGATGTCTCGGCGACAGTGTTAGGGGTCATCGGTGTAACATAAGGCGATCGGTATGAAGTCTCGGCAAAAAACAAAAGTCTTGCTGACTCGGTAAGACATGTTTGCTCGGTGAGTGGTCTTGGCGAACTGTGATGGTCTTGCCGATGGCTGTGTAACTTTGGTGTAACACATGAAGGCTCGGTGTAATGTCTTGCCGATTATCAGATGTCTTCGGTGTGACTCTTGGCGAACAGAAGTCTTCGAGGTGAAATGTGAATATTGCTGTAACCTCTTAGCGATAGAGGGAAGTCTTGCCGACTGTCAGATGGATGCTGATAGGGATGCGATGGATGATAGAAGTTTCGGTATGACTTTGGAACCACGATATGATCTCCTGGCGAAT
The DNA here is from genome assembly GCA_007258455.2 of Sequoia sempervirens. Classification (NCBI taxonomy): domain Eukaryota; kingdom Viridiplantae; phylum Streptophyta; class Pinopsida; order Cupressales; family Cupressaceae; genus Sequoia; species Sequoia sempervirens. Next base: position 37,341 of record VDFB02114816.1, read on the forward strand.
GTGGAATGTCTGGCCAATAGTAGGTCTTCGGTATGACTTAAAGACATCGATATGATGTCTTAGCGAAGTGGGATTGTCTCGCCGATGAGGTAGTCTATTGTCGGTATAACATAAAGGTCTCGATATGATCTCTCAGTGAATGACTAAAGTCTTGGCGACTAAGGAACACTTTGGAATGACTTATGAGCTTGATGTAATGTCTCATTGAATGGCGATTGTCTCGCCAATGAGAATGCCGAGTTTGGTATAACATGAAGCTCGTTGTGACGTCTTGCTGATGGAGACGACTCTTGGCGATAACGCATAATCGGGTCTTGTGGCATCGGGGAGACACTTCTAGTGTCTCACTGACATGCAACACAAGTTGATCATTTGTTGACCATTTGGGTCACTGTCCTACGTGGTGTGACTTGGACGTATTATCTTCCATGCAAGGAAGTGGAAACATCTACGTTGCTGAGCTGGATGATTCGACAGTTGTGATCTGATAGTTGGAAACAAACCGTTTCATAGAGCTGAAGTTGAAGAGAAGCGAATAGCTGATGAGATAGAAAAGGCTCAGAAAGTGAAGAGCCAGAGCGAGAGAACTATAGAGTAAGGACTGAGTGGCTGGCCGAAAAGGCCGAAGCCATGAGGTCGAAGCAGAGGATTGAGAGGCAGAGTCAAGCTGTTGGAATCTCTCGTGATCCTGATTGCTTTGTTTGATCTCTCAGGAATAGTTTGCTACTAGTTATATCCAGATGAACAAGATGTAATCTCTGAAAAGGCTAAGAGCCTGAAATTGTATTGTAACCATTTGTTGCAGAATAATACAATGGCTCGATCTTTGGGGTGTGGGGTTTTTTATCCGAAAGGATTTTCCCCACGTAAATCTTTGTGTTCTGGTTTTTTGTTTCATCTTCATGCCTGTTGGTTTGTGTAGTAGAATCTGTTAATGCTGCTTATTGAATTTACATGTGTTTCTCTCAGATGGATCAATGTAGGAAATGATCTGTGTCTGTTACACATTTGGACATAGTTGTTTGTGTCTTTGAAGCAACCTAATCGAAATGAAAGTTACCGAAGGCACTACTGCATGGAGTTTTCATTAGATGCACTCCACTAGATTTCCTTACACCCGGATCAAAAATTCTTTTCCCAAGCTTCACGATATCCAAGTTATTGAACAAATGCACCAAATTGAAAAAATCAATGCAAGAGTACCTAGAGCTGAAACTAATCAAGGGATCTAGACAGGTGAAAAAAGCTCTGAATCACCTTCCTGATGCCGTTGGAATCACTGAAATCCGATGAACGGTTGCAAAGTTATGAGCCTTTGAGTCCATATTAGGGTTTTGACTTCAGTTGGCTATAGAATTTTCTACGAGAAATTTTTTGTAGAATGGATGTCACCACTGGAAAGTAGACGAAATTCCATTTCCGACAGTATCTCATTTGCCAATTTTTGATACCCTGGTGAAAAGTTATGATAAAATGAAAAAAATGCCTAGATGAGGCACTCTATAGGCTAATTAGGTGCAAAAACTAAGCACTCGGGCGCTAGGTCTCGGTCGCTGATATGACTACTCTAGTTTGTATGGAAAAAAAACCATAGGGTCGCTAGCCCGATGGTGGCGGGGAGGAGAAATGGCGGCAGTCAGGGTGGCACTGCTAGGCCTAGCCCTACCGGCATTAGCACCGACCGACGGTGAACAATGATGGCCAGCGTCGATGAGCACAACACCCGGTGATGGGAAGAAATCACTGGCAGCGATTGAAAGAGGTGCCCAATAGCGACAACAATTGGCGGTGAGGAGACCGGAAAAAAAGAGCCGACGACAAGACAACACACCTTCTCCACAAGTGGCTGACAAGAATAATAACTCCCCTGTGAGATGATTAAGGTGGCCGACCAAAAGGTATTTGTTGCATAAAATAAAAAATGGTCGAAAGAAAAGAACGATGGTTTTGGTTTTTAATATTGCCAAATGGCAATTAAAAACCAAAAGAAAATTTTAATATATTTTATCGACCATACATACAAAAAATAATATTATCTATAGAAAATAAAATAAACCCTCTGCCGACCAAGAAAAATGCTGATGAAATTAATATAGTCTGTAGAAAAAGGATGATTCCGACTAGTGATTAAATTGAAGGTCGCTCCAATTATTTTTTTTGCAAACTATAGAAATGCCCACAATATTTTTTTTTTGCCAAAAAAATATAGAGATATAGCCCGATTTTTTTGAAACAAAAAATGACCTACGACTAAATTTTTTTTGCCTCAGAGGACAACTGACCGGGATGATTTTTTGCTGCAAATTGTATGGATAGTATGATTGATTTTGCAAGCCCAAATACCTCTGATGGCTCCCAGGTTGATGTATCAAATTTTGATGAATGGGCAGGCAATCCTAGGGTTTCAAGGCTTTCTAAAGACAATGGTGAGCTCAAATCTGACTCTATCTACTTCAGAAATCAGCTTGGTCCCCGGGTGGAGTCAAGTAGCCTTCAATGGAAACCTTCAAGCATGCAAAGAATCTCGCACACCAAATTTCTTGATTGAGGGTTGATGTTTCACTAGACAAGCTCTGATACCATGTTGAGATTATGGATGCACAGGGTTCTTGAAGCTCTAGTCTTCAATGGAGGACCCTTTCCAGGAAAGATAATCAACCACATAGAAAGTGTTGCAACTAGGCATGCACAATAGATATTCTATTGATCTACACTATGAGATGATTACAAATGTACAAATGCCTTGAATATATAGGCATGAGAGAGATGCAAGATGCAAGATGATGTTTCCATGTGTCATGATCTAACAACATGTGAACCCTATCTAGGAAGTGATAAAAAGATAGAGATAAGTTCTAGAAGGACAACTCATCTTCTAGAAGGAATCTTATCCCTACAAACTAGGAAGGGGAAATTACCCCATTATTAAATGATTTATTAAAATGCAACCTAGGACTAAATTATATATGACCTAAGTTAACTTATGCTAGTGTAATAATTAATTAATTACACTACAAGGATCAATGGATGCAAAGCATGGTCATGCAAGTGAAGGAGACTAAATGTCAGTGGTCTCCAAGCCATGGAAAGCATGACGAAGATTTATTATGGATGAATGAGACTTTATTATCGATGTGACTATAAGGATCATAGAAAATACACATGAAAGATACCCATAATCAACCAACCAAGCATGCACAAGGATCCAAAGAAAAACACAATCTTGCCCCTAGTCAAGCTGAAAACCAATTGATAGGTGACGATGACGATGATGACAACGTTGTTTGATATGGGAAGGGCACATCGTAAAACAACGCGAGGATTAGGAAAGAAACATCACGTGGATGCTAATGTTACTAAAGGATCAAGGTTTACAGCAAGGCTAAGAACAAAGCCAAGGCATGTTTTGGATGATGCACTAGATTGCATAGCAAGATTGTATGGATTAGACTTGTTGCATTTGGAGTAACTAACCTTAGGACTAGATGGGATTATGGAGGGAACTTGGATAAGTGGATTAGAATCCTTAAACCAATGACAAGGGAGAACCAAGTCCAATTAGTGGTATGAAAGGATAATGGATTGATTTTGGTAAAGGATATGAGACACGGGGATTATTGGCAAGAAGAATTAGCATATGATCTCCAATGACTATTTCACATAGGAATAATTTTTTTATCTAAGGTATGGGTTTAGATAAATTTTATAATGGAAATGAAACAATATTTCATGGATAGTGTACGACCAAAGGATGGACATGTCAAGAATTTCCCAAAGCATGATTTATGTTTGTGCCCCATTTCTTATCAAGATCAAGGTAGGTGGGAGGATGGATGGAAATGGTTATGGATTAGATGGATAGATAGAAACGTAATGAGAAAGGCATGGGAGATGAGAAAACTTTCCCCAAAGTGTAATGGTCCACATAGATAATATCTCTTACACATGATGCCTATTTTCCAGGTTTTCATTATGGTACTTATCCAAAGCACCATAAAAATGGTTTTCACTATTGAAAGAAATTTTTCTCTTTATTATTATTTTTCTTTCTTTTTCTTTTCTCTCTTTTTCTTTTCTTTTTTTTTTCTATTTTTTTTTCTTGGATGTCACACAAGACGCCTGTTTGTTAGGTTTTCATCAGGGTGACAATTTTTTTGATTTTTTATATCGACTTGATGTTCTATATGATTGCTGATTGTTTTGAATCTTTTGATGGTGTTGGTGTAGATATTGGCTTCTTGATATGACAATAGTGACCTTTATGTAGTAGTTTTCTTGTCAGGATCATAGCACTTACATACAACTAATCGATGCCATTATGATCATCTCTCTTACTAGGTTTTTCCTTATTGAAATACGTCGACATTTATGCACATCATGATAGAGTTCCATTTGAGTCATTATGATAAAGAGTTGCTGCTATGATACGATGAATTTGTGATGTGGGATTTTTAGAATTTAGCCAAGATGTGGGATTATGATGGATGATGGTAGGTGCAAATGGATTATTTGAACATTTGGATGTAGCAATTTTTATTTTTCAAACTTGGGATGGTGGATAACAGAGTTTGGAATCTTGATTGGGATAGTGTTTGGAACCAACACTTTTATATGCCTTGTGAGATGACCATTTTGAAGGAGGTGGACAATTGTTACATGTGGGATACCTCTTTTCTTGTAGCTCCACATTTTGATTAGATATTGGAATTAAATTTTTTTCTTTACTTGATTCATTTTTCTTTGGGATCCATTTTAACTTTATTTGTCCACTTGGACTTTTGCATTCAATGGCCTTTGATATTTGATTTCATGTTTTAGACTTGTAAGAATTTTATTTTTGTTGGTTCCAATTGATGGGATTAATTATGCTGGAATGATGGTTTATGGTGTAGATAGAAGGAGTGTTGGCAACAACCTTATATTTTGATGTTTGTATTGGATAAAGTTATCCCCAATATTGTTGAGGTATCACTAACATCATTTGATTTTTTGATTGAAAAATAACCAAGACTTTGATGTCTAGGATTTTCATAAAACTGTATTGGTTCTCGAATGCCTTGCTCATGTAGGCCTAGTCCTTTTCCTTGATACTGCATGCTTTGAAATATTCTGTTTGTGAGGGGATATTTGTTGTTTTGAAAGAAAGATGCTAACCCATCATTATTTAGTTGGAAACCATTACTTAAAATTTTCTCCTCTATGATAAAGCTTGATTTGATAAAAGTGGATGATCCTAGTTGATAGGATATTTTGGCTTTATCATTCATCATGCTTGTTTCTTCTTGATCATTTAGGATGTCGATTTGACCCATGGTAGCTTTTGTATCTTCTTCTTTGATTTGATCTAGATATTAGATTTTTTTATGTTCTTCTTTGACTTGATCAATAGTAGCTCCTTTATGCTCTTCTTTGATGGTATCTGTATCATTTATTTGATTATCTATGTGTCTAAAGGAGGCAAGCATCTCATTTTCGGAAATGGATGTGTTTGGAGTTTGGATAGGATCAACTTCAAATGTTTGATCATGGATTGTATAAAGGTCGATGAGAGGATCATTTTAGATTTCTTGTTCAATGGTAGGATTTGGATCAAAGATAGGTTTATCTTGGATTACATGATTGGGTATGTGGTGCAGGAGCAACTTAAGGTCTTTTGGAAGATCTTAGTGATTTTTGGCTTGTAGGTGGTTCTAGCCAACAAACAAGGGAATAAGGACAATGATATAAAGTCCCTAGGTTTTTTTTCAGAGTGTGTTAGGGTAGGTTTGGCTTAGAGTCTTGAACTTTATGAGTTCCTAGACAAATGTTGCAATTTGAACATTTTGGCAATGTTGCCTTGGCAATTTGGCCTAAAAGTTGAAAAATAGCATTAATGTTGTTCTAAGTCAGACCCAAGGGTCCTAGCACGTGGGAGAAAGGTATATAAGGTCATCCAAACCCTAATACCTGGGTTGGAAGTTCATTTTCAAGAATTGAGACTTGGAGAGCATTTTTGTGTGATTGGAATTCAACAACCTTTAAGTGCATTTTTGTGTTTGAGCCTTCATCTAGTCAAGAATGGATTGAAAGGACTAACATGATGGTTTGAGTGTTTCATTTGTGTCATTTACTTACTGTACCTAGCATTAGATTAGTCATTTAGACCACCTGGTTAAGGTTTTGCAAGCTTTTGGGTTTTTGGACTCACTGTTGGGCCAGTTTTGTGAATAATGAGTCCCACTTGAATTGTGGCTTTCCTCTCATGGCCACTTGGAATCAAGCTGGGGACTGTTTAAATAATGTACATATAGGTTTAGGAGTCTTTATTTTTAGGGGACGTGAAGAAACTATCAAGCACTAGGCGAGTGCAAGTGCATTCTAGCTAGTGGCTTGGAGAGGATAGTAGTAAAGAAAGCTGCTAAATGGATTGGTTTGTGCCAATCAAGAGCATGGGAGTGTGGGAACATGTATTCAATACATGTGTGTGCAAGGAGGAGAGTTGAGGAGGTCATTGAAGCCCTCAAAGTTGGGAAAAGGAGCTAAAACCCTTGAAACCCTGTAAATTAGGGAGGTATGAGGACAGTCATATGAACGGCCGCTTGGGAGACCTTACACCTGGTAAATATTGAAGCCTAGGGTACCACTAGAAAGAATATGAAAAAATATTTGGGGGTTGTTAAGACCGTTTTTTGAGAAAAGCCAAGAAAAGGGTTCTAGGAGGCCTAGTTGGGGCAAAAGGCTACAAGGCCTAAAATGGAGTTTTCAAGAAAGCGATGGGAGAATGGTGAAAGAATCCAATGAGATGGATCAGTGAGCTATCAAATAAACAAATAGATAGTAGAATAGCCTTTCCTATCCCCTGGAGTGGTTAGGACACTTTGGGTCAGTTTGGAGCCTAGGGAAGCTTAGTGGCGAATTGAGAGTAATGGATAAGAATTTGAAATTGGTGGAGAGTCTTATGAGGTGAGAGGGGTTTAGGAGAGATCCTTGAATAGGGTAGAGAGGGATACCCTAGGAAGACCAGAGAATAGGTCTTGGGAAGAGCAAGAGTGCTCTTGAAAGGTAAGTCTCCCCATCAAATTGGTATCAGAGCCATACAAGGCTTGGGAATTGAGAAGTGAATGTCAGAAAGAAGTGAATCCATAGGAGAGAACACCATGGTGACCAATGCAGAGCTAGCTAGAGACTTGACAGAGCAACAAGAAAAGAATAAATGTCTTGAAGAGGCTATGGAAGAGATGAAGCACAAACTAGAGGAGGTGGCAGAGACTGCAAGCAAGATGAAGGTACAGTTAGGAGAGGATAAAGATAAGGGTAAGAATCAAATAGAGGAAGACATAGAACTAGAACCTGACCCTCCATTAGCAGAGGAACCCTTCTTCAAAGCATTGAAGGCTTTGAGTGGCAAGGCACTTGAAGGTATCCCTGTGTTCACAGGAAGAATGGATGCAAAGTTGGTTATGGAATGGATTGAGGGAATGGAGAATCACTTTGAATGTGATGGGATTACAGAGGCACAAAAGGTGAAGATAGCCAAATCAAGGCTAAGAGGACAAGCACTAACTTGGTGGAAGTTTCTACAAGAAGAAAGAGAGAAGGAAGGCAAGAAACCCATAGGAAGTTGGAAAACTATGGTGGCTAAAGTGAAGGAGAACTATCTACCTAAAGACTATGATATTCAATTGCACAAGAAGAGACAAAATCTCAGACAAAGAGACCTAGATGTAGCTGCATATATAGAGGAGTTCCAAAAACTAAGCCTTAGATCTAGAGTGCAAGAAGTTGAAAGCATCAAGGTTGCTAGGTATCTAAACGGTTTTAGATGGAACATACAAGAGGAGTTGAGTCTTTTTACACTTACTACCCTCCATAGCTGCTATCAAATGGCTATTAAGGTGGAAGAGAAATTGAAAAAGAAACAAGATTCCAATACTAGAGGTAAAGGAAGAGGTAGAGACTCTAGAGGTGGACATAGAGGAGGTTTTGGTGGAAGAAGCCATGAGAACAAAGGTCAAGGGGATACAATGGTGGAAGAGGCAGATCATGAAGCTTTGGGAAAAGCTCACACTTTTCTTCCATGAAATGCTACAATTGTGGACAGTTGGGTCATCCGACTTATAGGTGTCCAGACAAGCCAGCATCTTCACAAGGTGAGAGGAAGATTACATATGTCCAAGAAGAGGACTGCTCTAAAAAATCAGAAGTAAGTTTGGATTCAGAGAAAGGAGAACAACTCATGTTAAGAAGGATTTTGATCAAAGCACCTACTGAGGATGAACACAAACAAAGGAGAGCTCTTTTTAGAGTCAAGTGCAAGATACAAGGTAAGGTTTGCAAGGTCATCATAGACTCAGGATCAACTGATAATGTCATCTTAGAGGAGGCAGTACAAAATTTGAAACTCATCAAGATACCCCATGTGTGTCCTTACAAGGTTACTTGGTTGAACAAAGGGAAAAATATATTGGTCAATGAACAAGTTTGGGTTGAGTTTGCTAGAGGAAAGTATCAAGACAAGATACTATGTGATGTGTTACCAATGGATGCATGCCATTTGCTGCTTGGTAGACCATGGCAATATGATAGGGAGGCAGTACACCATGGCAAGGAGAATAAGTACTCATTCAAGAAGGATGGAGTGACTTATAAAATTCAGTCTTTGATAGAAGAAAACACAGTGGAAAAGGAAAAAACTAGTGCACTTTTGATGAGTGGAAAGGGATTCCTAAAGGACATAAAGGAGGAAGAAGGAGAGGCATATGCAATCATGTTGAAGCCAAAGGAAGAGGAGTTATCTAATCAGCTACCTATGACAGCAGAAGTGAAGTGACTATTGGATCAGTTTAGGGACATCATTTGTGAGGGTACACTAGCTACACTACCACCCAAGAGAGCAATTAGTCATCAAATAGACTTTATACCAGGAGCAACATTACCTAACAAGGCTGCATACAAGATGGCACTGGAGTAGAATAAGGAGATACCAAGGCAAGTTCAAGAACTTTTGGACCAAGGGCTGATCAGAAAGAGCATAAGTCCATGTGCTACTCCAGTTGTGTTAGCACCTAAGAAGGGAGACAAGTGGAGGATGTGTACTGATTCTAGGGCCATAAATAGGATAACCATTAGATATAGGTTTCCTATTCCTAGAATAGAAGATCTAGTGGACTGTTTAGGGGGTGCTAAGTTCTATTCCAAAATTGATTTGAAAAGTGGCTATTATCAAATTAGGATGAAAGAAGGAGATGAATGGAACTCAACATTTAAAACCACAGAAGGGTTGTATGAATGGTTAGTGATGCCATTCGGGCTTACAAATGCACCTAGCACTTTTATGAGGGTGATGAATGAGGTCTTGAAGGAGTACATAGGAGTCTTTGTGGTTGTCTACCTAGATGATATCCTCATCTTTAGCAAAACAAAAGAAGAACATATGAAGCACCTAGAACTTGTGTTGAGAAAACTTCAAGAGGAGAAGCTCACCATAAACCTTGAGAAGAGTGAGTTCATGAAGCAAGAATTGGTCTATCTAGGATTTGTAGTATCCCAAGGGAACTTGAAGATGGACAAAAGCAAGGTTGAAGCCATTCTCAGCTGGCCTACTCCAAAGATAGGGACAAAAGTTAGGAGTTTCCATGGATTAGCTCAGTTCTATAGGAAATTTGTGAGAAGGTTTAGTGAAATTTGTGCACCGGTTCTTGACACCATCAAAGGAGGACTGAAAACAAAGTTTGTGTGGACCAAAGAAGCCAATGAAGGATTTGAAAGGTTAAAGAGGGAGATAGCTACCCAACCTATCTTAGTTTTACCAAGTTTTGACAAACCATTCATAGTAGAATGTGATGCAAGTAACATAGCAATAGGAGCTGTTCTAAGCCAAGAAGGCAGGCCAGTGGCATTCTTTAGTGAAAGGTTGAATGAAGCAAAGTCTAGGTACTCATCCTATGACTTAGAGTTGTATTCTTTAATGCAAGCTCTTAAGAAGTCGAGGCACTACCTATTGCCAAAAGAATTTGTGGTATATACTGACAATCAGGCCTTAAGTTACATCAACACTCAAGAGAAGCTCAGTTTGAGGCATATCAAGTGGATGGAGTTTTTGCAGTCATACACTTTTACCATCAAGCATAAGAAGGGGGTTAACAACAAGGTTGTTGATGCTCTTAGTAGGCGGTTGCTTACTGTCCAAGAGATATAGCTACAAAGCATAGGGGTTGAAGGATTCAAAGACCTATATGAAGGAGATTCTGATTTCCTAGAAATATACAAGGTATGTACTGATTTTGAGAATCATTTTCATAGTGAATATGTTGATTACACTTTGCAGAATGGTTTATTGTTTAAGGGGAAGCAATTGTGTGTTCCTAGAGGTTCCATGAGGGAGAATCTAATCAAAGAAAAGCATAATGGCAGTTTGAGTGGTCACTTTGGTTTGAACAAGACACTAGAATTAGTGGAGAGGCTCTATTGGTGGCCTAAGATGCAAAGAGATGTAAGAAGGTATGTAGAGCAATGTGGAGTGTGTCAAAAGGAAAAGGGAACATCAACAAATGCAGGTCTTTATTAGCCATTACCCATCCCAAATAGACCATGGGAATGCATAAGCATGGACTTCATAGTAGGTCTACCTAGGACACCAATTGGTTTGGACAGTGTGTTTGTTGTAGTGGACAGATTCAGCAAGATGAGCCATTTCATACCATGCAAAACAACACATGATGCTAGTCACATTGCACACCTATTCTTCAAAGAGATAGTGAGGATACATGGGTTGCCAAAGAGCATAGTTGCAGACAGAGATGTGAAGTTTATGAGAAACTTTTGGAAAACTCTTTGGAAGAGGCTAGGAACCAACTTGTCTCATAGCTCAGCATATCATCCTCAAACGGATGGACAGACAGAGGTGATCAATAGGGTACTTGGAAACTTGTTGAGATGCTTAACTAAGGAGTATGGACAAGGATGGGAACAAGTGATTCCACAAGCTGAATTTGCTTACAATGATAACACAAATAGAACGAGTAAGAGTCCATTTGAAATAGTATATGGCTTACATCCAAGGGGTGTACTTGAGCTTAGGGATCTACAAGGATATGAAGGGATCAATGGACATGCTGATGATTTTGCTCAGAGAGGTTCATGAGCAGGTAAAGAAGACATTGATAGAGGCTAATCAAAAGTTGAAGGCTAAGAGAGATGAAGGGAGAAGAGAATTACAATTTGAGATAGGTTATTTGGTGATGGTATACTTGAACAAGGCAAGGTTATAGAAAGGAATACCAAGCAAGCTGTAGATGAAAAGGATAGGGACATGTAAAGTGTTGGCTAAGTATGGGTCAAATGCATACAAGGTGGAGTTACCCAAGGAGATGTCTATTTCTCCTATCTTCAATGTGAAGGACTTGGTGAAGTATAAAGGACCAAAAATGGATGAAGAGTAGTACAATGCTAAGATAAACAAGGATGTGGAAGCACTCAAGGTACCAGATCAGATCATCCCACAAGTGGACAAGATTCTAGACTCAAGGCTGAAGAAGAAGACTAGGCACAAGACATACATGGAGCACCTAGTGAAAGGAAGACATCAACCAGAGTCAGAGGCTACTTGGATAGTAGAAGGTGACTTTAAGAAGCATGGAATTAGTGAGGAACTCTTGACATCATAGGTTCCTTAACCTCTTTGTTGCAGGGGGAGAATGGTGCAGGAGCACCTTAAGGTCTTTTGGAAGATCTTAGTGATTTTTGGCTTGTAGGTGGTTCTAGCCAACCACCAAGGGAATAAGGACAATGATATAAAGTCCCTAGGTTTTTTTTCAGAGTGTGTTAGGGTAGGTTTGGCTTAGAGTCTTGAACTTTATGAGTTCCTAGACAAATCTTGGCAATTTGAGCATTTTGGCAATGTTGCCTTGGCAATTTGGCCTAAAAGTTGAAAACTAGCATTAATGTTGTTCTAAGTCCAACCCAAGGGTCCTAGCACATGGGATAAAGGAATATAAGGTCATCCAAACCACAATACTTGGGTTGGAAGTTCATTTTCATGAATTGAGACTTGGAGAGCATTTTTGTGTGATTGGAATTCAACAACTTTTGAGTGCATTTTTGTGTTTGATCCTTCATCCAATCAAGAATGGATTGAAAGGAATAACCTAATGCTTTGAGTGTTTCATTTGTGTCATTTACTTACTGTACCTAGCATTATATTAGTCATTTAGACCAACTGGTTAAGGTTTTGCAAGTTTTTGGGTTTTTGGACTCACTTCCGGTTTGGGCTAGTTTTTTGAATAATGAGTACCACTTGAATTACTGTGGCTTTCCTCTCATGGCCACTTGGAATCAAGCTAGGGACTATGTAAATAATGTACATACAGGTTTAGGAGTCTTTGTTTGCAGGGGAAGTGAAGAAACAATCAAGCACTAGGCGAGTGCAAGTGCATTCTAGCTAGTGGCTTGGAGAGGATAGCAGTAAAGAAAGCTGCTAAATGGATTGGTTTGTGCCAATCAAGAGCATGGGAGTGTGGGAACATGTATTCCAGAAATGTGTGTGCAAGGAGGAGAGTTGAGGAGGTCATAGAAGCCCTCAAAGTTGGGAAAAGGAGCGAAAACCCTTGAAACCCTTGAAATTAGGGAGGTATGAGGACAGTCATATGAACGGACCCTTGGGAGACATTAAACCTAGTAAATATTGAAGCCCAGGGTACCACTAGAAAGAATATCAAAAAATATTTGGGGGTTGTTAAGACCGTTTTTTGAGAAAAGCCAAGAAAACGGGTTCTAGGAGGCCTAGTTGGGGCAAAAGGCTACAAGGCCTAAAATGGAGTTTTTCAAGAAAGCAATGGGAGAATGGTGAAAGAATCTAGTAAGATGGATCAATGAGGTGTCAAATCAACAAAGAGACAGTAGAATAGCCTTTCCTAGCCCCTGGAGTGGTTAGGACACTTTGGGTTAGTTTGGAGCCTAGGGAAGCCTAGTGGCGAATTGAGAGTAATGGAGAAGAATTTGAAATTGGTGGAGAGTGTTATGAGGTGAGAGGGGTTTAGGAGAGATCCCTGAATAGGGTAGAGAGGAATACCTTAGGAAGACCAGAGAATAGGTCTTTGGAAGAGCAAGAGTGCTCTTGAAAGGTAAGTCTCCCCATCAGTATGGGATCTTGATTAGAGATGGATTTCATTTCATCATGCCTTAGTCTTTTCTTTTGATGTATATCCCAAGGTTTAGGTAATGGAATGCGATTTTTTTCAATTATAGGAATTTCTTTGATAGACTCAAGACTTTGACATGACAACAATGGAGTTTCAATAAAAAGATCTTATTCGGTATTGGTAAGTGATGGAGGACATGATGGTGACAAATGGTTGGATGATGTAGGATCAGCAATGTGATTGGATTGCCTAACTTTATTTTCATTTAGGAGTTGAATAAGTTCCTTTGCTAATTGTCCTTGGAGAGCATTAATTAATGCGCTTTTATTGGATGGTATTGTAGTTTGGGATAGAGTGAATGGAAATGGGTTAGTGGATGATGGATTAGGATAAGATGTGGAGGATTGGAATGGACTAGTGGATGATAGATTAGGATAAGATGTAGAGTATTGGAATGAACTAGTGGAAGGTTGATTTCCCTTGTCAAGGTTAGGATAAGGATGATTAATGGATGTTCATTGGGGATTAATAGTATGAATTGCGTTAAATGGTTCTTGATAAGGAGGATAGATGGATAGGGGACTAGATATTATGGATTGTTGGTAAGAAGGGTATGTGAGTGGTTGGTATTGACGATCGAGGATGGATTGGTATTTAGCTTGACTACAAAGAAGATCAAGGTAAAGTGAAGAAATGGTCATGAATTCAGATTAGGATGGATAATAGAATGTTTTGGATGGATAAGGAAAACTTAGAGAGGACCATACACTACTTGTGGCCTTTGGATGACAATGCAAAATGGATATGAACCTAAACTATGTTTTTGTGATTTTCAAGGATATAAGGATGCAAAGTGCCAATGTATCTAAGACCAAGATTAATGAATGGTGGAATGATAATGACCCTATTGCAAAGGGATATGATATTCAAGGATGACAAATGAAAAGTGGGATATGAGACTAAGCGATGTTTTTGGAATTTTTTGGTTATAAGGATATGAGGATGAAAATGATAATGCATGCCTAAAACTAAAGGTTGGGAAGTAATGATGATAATGACCAAAGGATATGGTATGATAATGAAGCTAAAGTGAGACTAAGGGATGCCAAATGATACTAAGAATGTGGACCTCAAGATTTAAGATAAAGGATACTAACCAATCTATGATGATCCAAGATGGTAATGCAAGATGATATGAGATTAAGCTATGTTTTTGTGATTTTCTTCATATAAGGATGCAAGATGACCATGCACCTAAGTCTAAGACCAAAGAATGATAGAATGATAATGTTGTTATTATCAAAGGATAGGGTATTTCCAAAAATGAAACTAAATGGGACCAATGGATGCCAAATGATATTAAGGGGATGGACCTTAAGATTTAAGAAAAAAGATGCTAACCAAGCTATGTAGATCCAAGGTAACAAACCAAATTATCATTGACTTTTTTGATGATCAATATTGAGAAGATGATAGATTGAAAATATAAGTCTAAACTAAGACACAAGTTTGAGACCCAAATTTTGACCAAGATGACAATGGAAAAGGTTGATAAGGTAAAAGATGAAGGTCAATGACAAATTAGATAGGCAACCATGGACTATCCAAAAGCTTAATAATCTTCCTATGTCTGAAATCTAAAAGGGATATGCAACCTAAGGTCTAGGATTAATTTATGCAAGGAAAAAGGATGAGGAAAGCAACCTAGAATGCAATGTAATCCTAAATGGAATGGTTAGAATTAACTGGTAAAGGTCTGCAAGTCTTTGATTTATAGGTCACAGTCATTTTCAAGATGAATTGATTGAATTTTGGACAAGGACTTTTGAAATTTTGGTAATCAAGTAGTTGTGGTTCACAAAATGATTTTACAATTTTGATGTTTTGACTTGTTTTCAAATGGGTTTTTGACTGATTTTGTAGAAATTTTGTGAGATGAAGTTTGGAAAACAATTAATACAGTCTCAAACACTTGTCTTTTGTTTGGTCTGAATGTGTAAGATGTTTAGATGTGTAAAAGATACTTGCAAACACCCTTCACAACCTATGGCTTCTCAAGAGATACCACTTACTAGATCCCCACTTAGATTTCTCCAACCACTTAAACAAGGCAGACAACTAGAGACTTGGTGGCACTGGCTCCACTCCATAGCACTCACTTCTCAGTCACACCAAGTCTCAATTCCCCAAAGAAGAATTTATGCCTCTACAAATGCTTAGTGAAGACGTGGGGTGGCTTCAGAACAACTATTCCTACTCTAGCATGTGAAAGGGAATTTGGCCACTGTAACAAAGGTTCTTAGTGAATACTCAGGGACACAGCCCCTCACAAGCATCCAACAAGCCACTTAAGGCTTTAATCACTCTACTAGGGGTTCTTATACATTTTACAGTAGGTACCCTATTTTGATTGACACTGTATGACAAGGGAAAACCGTGAGGAGTTGACAGTTTAGTCTTATCCTTTTATATATCAGCCCAAGTGAAAAACTAGTTGGAGTCATTCCCTCTTTTGAGGAAGGCCCCTCTTAAGGTAACAAAAGCAAAAAAAAGATGTTTTTGATCACTCAAGATCGCACGAAGCGCAAGGGGAGTGCATACACAACACCTTTGCCTCACACTCGCATGGGATTCATTTTAAGCCGAAAATCCAAATGTGGGGTGTGATTGTACAAATTCCAAAGAAATGCTTTTGATTCTCAAGATCGCCGAATGGTGTGAGAGGAGAGCATACACAATCTATGACAGTTTGCAAACCACCTAACACAAAAGACACTTGTAAATTTTAACCTGTGCTTATTATTTGAAGACACTTGGATTGTTTTTATACCAATGACGTTTAATGCAAGTTCATTTTAATGCCCATGAATGAAAGAATGCATTTTGTTATTCTTTTTAAATCCTTATGAATGAGATATGCAAGTTCTTTTTACCCTTATGAATTTGATGCAAGTTGTAGATGTAAATTTTAGGCCCAATGAGTGATTCATGTAGATTTGTTGTTCATTTTAAGCCCCATGAATGTGGAAGATGCAATTTGTTGTAAATTTGAAAACCAATGAATGAAATGCAATTTTTAGCTCTTCAAAAAGTGTGTTGAAAAACACACAAAATTTTTCTTATCCAAAAACAAGTCAAAAATCTTGCAAAACCACAAGTTAGATATCCTTGATGAAAGCCACACATTGAAAACAAAACATCAGTAAACCAAAAAAAAACTTGAATGATAACAACAAACTAAAATAGTGATAACTTTCTCAAAACTAAACAAAATTTTAAACCGTAAAAATCTATGGAAAGCTAAGACATAGACCTTCAAAACCTAGAAAGAGTTTGGAAAAATCACAACAAAAAGTGTTATAAACAAAAGAAAACTCGTGTCTTAACAACTAAATTTTAAAAAGCTATAAGCACTAAAATGGTCATAACTTTCTCAAAACATATCAAAATTTATAACTATTTGAAGTTCTGAAAAGCTAAGAGAAAGACCTACAAAACCTAGATAATCATTTTAAAGATTCTATGCCAAAAATTGCATGACTAAACATTGCAAAAAACTTGTCTAGCATTAGAAGGAAAAATATAATTTAGCTATTATTTCTTTACTTTATTTTTATGTGTAGGTTTAGTGTAAAAACACAACAATTGTCATCAATGATAACTCATAACAAGTTTGGATTGTGTGAAAAACATGGTTTCATTCTTTTTCTTAGGCTTTTAGCTGTGTGCAACCCAACAACTATATTACGGTCAAATCCAATCCATAAATTCTATATTTGTAACATTTTATATGTAAATGTGTATGAATTTTACAACTAATTTAACATTTTACCATCTAAATTTTAAGATGTGTGTGTTTTTTATTTTTTGATGAGATTACAAGTTATATTTCTAATTTTAGAGTGTTGCGTTTAAATCTCAAACAATTATAAAAAAGAAAGGTATATGTATATAAAAAAGTTATAGATTGTTATTTATTAAAGAATTGGTGTTGTAAAAGGAAATGATAAGACTTAGGAATCTAAGCCTCATTCCAAATTACTTTCAAGTTTTAGAAATAATAAAGACATGGTGTTGTAGAAAATATAGCAACTATAAAAATGACGTGTCATGAAAGTTTTTTGGTCTTGAAGGCCTTAATTTACCTCCACGAGGGGTGTTGCATCTCAACCTTACTAGGGGCTCTACGCCCGCATCCTTTTGTCCCTCGCTTCCTCCTATCCATTGTCTGTGGGGGCTATGCACTTAACAATCTAAACTCCACTATCTTTCCTTTTGAGTGAAACCCCATGAATAATTCTTGGAAGTTCATTTGAGTTGTTCCCAATGTAGTAAGACTGTGTATTTCTAAAACAGTATATGTTGCACCTATGAAGATATAAAATATTGAGAAATCAAGATGATAATCTCCCATGGATAATTTAATGCTATGACATTTCCTAGAGAAACTAATAGTATTCCCGTTTGTAATTTGGACTTCGAATTTTAGAGTAGGGTATATAAAAAATTTACATGAGCAGCTAACTTCTTGTTAATGAAGTTTTGAGTGCTTCTTGAGTTAGTCAATGCTATTGGTCTCTCTTTCTTGGGGAAACCCGCCACTTTAAGATTTTGTGGGGATGTAAAGCTAGCAAAAATGAGAAAATAAACAATTAGGTAAGTATCTCTAATTTTTTTTCTTTCTCATTTCCTCAATGTAATATAACCTCTTCCTCCTCTTCTTCCTTATTGGGACCTTGAATTTATCTAATAATTTACTTTCAACACATTTATGACTACAACTATATTTTCTATCACAATTAAAAAATATTATCCTATTTCCCTCTTCATTTTTTTTGTAGAGTCAACTTGGTAGGCTAAGGAAATGACTATGTAGGAGAGCTCCTTTCTTTTATATTTACAATCCCTTATTACGTATTAGCCAAAAAAGATTCCTTAACTTTCCTTGGCATAAATATTGCCTGTGGCAAGGATTGTGGTTCATATCTCATATTTTATGTGGTCCTGTAAACCTCCTAGAAATAATTGCTTCAAGTTTTCTTCTATAAGATTCTCCACTCTTAGACACATGGTTTGAAATTGATAAGTATAGTCATTGGCCATACCTATTTTCTTTAATTTAGCGAGTTCGTAGAAATAGCTATCCATAAAATTCTCCATAATGGGGAGCAATTTCCTCTTGTAGAATTGACCATGTGACCTCACAACCCTTCTTTTCCTTATCTTTTCATAACCTATGATACCAAATAAATTGGTTAGGTTCCAAATATAATGATGCCATTACCACCTTTTGTTGACTTGGAACATGGTGAATATCAAAGAACTACTCCATTTGGCAAAACCAATTGGTTGAATTGTTGCTATCAAAAATTTTCATATCAAACTTTGGTGTGAAATTCCTAGGCATGGATTATTTGAGAGATGATCCTTTTAGAGATTTGAATCAAGCCCAAAAAACTAATATCCTAGAGAAGCATTATTTTCCACCATATGATGTGAATCTTCTCCTATATATTTCATACCATAAATAAGTGATTTTAATTCATTCATGTCCTTCTGCATTGATAAAATTCTCTTATTCATTTCCTTCTTTATTGATGAAATTTATTCTTTACCCTTGTTGATTTCCTCATTAGGAGTAATATCTTTATCTAGAGATTTCTTTGGTGTGACAACATTCTTTTTACCTCTTGTTGCAAACCCCATCATGATGGAAAAATATTAATTTTGCAACAAATCAAATCCAAACAATCTAAAACCTTGAGAGTGAATTTTTTTTTTGATAAAAAGAGGGGTAAAAACTTTATTGAAAAACAAAAGAGCGTATTACACCAAAACCAAGGGGCTAGCCCCAGAAAACCAAAGAATCACCAAAGCAGGAACAAAAACAAAATCAACTATCTTCCAATATCTTTTTATCCTCTTCAAGGACTCTATCCAAGTCCTGACGTAACTCAGGGGAGACCTGCATCCAATCCTTAATCTTCCAGCTAGTATCATGCTCAGAAGCCCATTTAGCCAAGCAGTCAGCAACTTGATTCCACTCCCTCGGGATATGAACAAAAGAAACTACCTCCATCCTGGAGCAAACCTAAAGAATACTTTGAACAACTGAAGCCAACTGCCAATTAATATCAGAAATCTTTCTCTCATTCAACAGATTAAGCAAGATTTGTGAATCAGCCTCACAAATAAACTTATGCCATCCCAAAGCAAGGGCCCACTCCACAGCATAAAGACTCGCCAAGCCCTCCATGAGATTGACCGTCTTCTCCCCCTCATGAATAGAGAAAATAAAAATCACTGAACCCCCTGAATCTCTGCCAACCCCACCAATCTTGATAGGCCTAGGATTACCTCTAGAAGATCCATCAAAATTGATCTTCAAGACTCCAGCTAGAGGAGGAAGCCATCTACCTAGCCGTTGCACTCTCTTGGCCCCAAGTCCGCATCTCCTGGAACCCCCAGAAGAAGAATGTTTCCCTTGAAGTCCCAATCTATCAACCAACTCAGCATCCTCTTTCCCCAGGGGGAAAGACACTTCGCACTTGGCCACAACCGACTCTTGTATCATACCTAATATACAAATCCACACTTGCTGACCCACCAATTTAACACCACGTAAAACTCTACAATTCCGCTCCAACCAAGTCTGCCAAAGAAGAAAAGTAGGTCCAGTATACCAGACATCCTACAAAAAGGAGGCCGATGAGGGGGCTCTTCCCATACTATCCCAGAACTCCACCAAAGAGGAAGCATGAACACAGTTTCTTCCAAACCTCCCACCACCAATGCCAAAGTTATACAACAAAGGGACATCGGAAGAACAAGTGTGAGGATTCCTCTTCCGCCTTCCCACAGAGAACACAAACTGAAGGCCCCTAGAAACCCTGTTTACGAATGTTATCCCAGGTCAAGCATCTATTCCATGCTAAAGTCCAAACAAAACAATTACATTTAGCCCATGATAGCTTACTCCACACCCTCTTCCACCATTGAACCTCCGCCCTAGCCAACTTTTGATCCAGCAACACCTGATAGCCCCAAGCAACAGAATAACTCCCCTTGGGATTATGAGACCAAGCAATAATATCCTCTTCCCATAGAGAACTACAATGCCTACTACAAAGAATCGCGTTAATCTCGGCCCTGCCTTCCTCCTCACCCACATCCGACCACAGGGTGGGATCCTTCCAACAAGCCTTCTCCAACCTCCCATAAGAAGAAAATGACTTGAAGTCACTCACCCGCGACCAACCAACCGCAAGAAAACTTTGGCTCAACGGAATCAGGTGAGGAAACTGAGAGATAAGCGGAGGGAAGCCATCCCAAGAGTCGGACCAAAAGAGAGCTGTCGAACCCTGACGACAAATCCAAAATAAACCCTCCTTAATGAGGTTCGCACCCTTTAGAAGAGTACTCCAAATCACCGACCCTTTCCCCTCAAGACGGTACCTAAGGATATCATGCCGAGGGACGCCAGGGAAATACTTATGAGATAATATCCTAGCCCACACCTGATCCTGCTCCACACACCAACACCAGAAAAGCTTAGCAGCCACAACCACTCCAAACAAAGAAGATTGTCGAAGTCCCAAACCACCATAATGCTTAGGCCTACACACCTCTTCCCACTTGACCAGGCTCCACTTGGAGGACGACAAGCATCCAACCCATAAAAACTGTCTCTCAAGAGAGTCCAACTCCTTAAGAAACCCAACCGAAGCCACTTGAAGCATACACCTATAAGTAGGGAGTGCTTGCACAATTGAATTAAGAAGCTGAACCTGTCCAGCAAAAGACAACCATCTATGAGTCCAATGATTGACTTTCACCTGGAACTTATCAATGATATTTTGCCAAGAACCCTTGGGAAGACGGCCAACATAAATTGGAATGCCTAAATACATAAAAAGGAGAACCCCTATCTGAAACCTCAAAATGTTAGCAATTCTTCTCTAAATGGGGGCAGGCGTATTGAAGAAGAAGATGGAGGACTTATCTTCATTAATCAATTGCCCCGATGCCACCAAGTAAACATCCAACAACTGTCTCAAAAAAGTAGCTTCCCTGACAGTAGCCATCCCCATCAAGGCAATGTCATCCACAAACTGCAAATGAGACTGCGGAGGCAAGTCTCCACCCTAATGCCAACCCTGAATGCTACCTAACCCAACATTTCTTCTCATCAAACGCCCAAGACCTTCAGCAAAAAGAAGAAATAGGTACGGGAGTAGAGGGTCCCCTTGGTGAAGACGCTGAGATGCTCCAAAAATTTTAGAGTGATCTCCATTTATCAATACCAAGAAGGATACTAACGTAACACAACTCATAACCCATTGGATCCATTCAGCACAAAATCCAAAAGCACCAAGGATCTTCCGAAGGAAGGACCATCTAACCCTATCATAGGCCTTAGCCATATCCAATTTAATAAACATAGTCTTCTCTTGGGAACTGGCCATGGAGTGGATGGTCTCAGTAGCAATAACAACCCCGTCCAAAATCTGTCGACCTGCAACAAACCCACTTTGTTCCTCTGAGATCAACACTTTAAGCCACTTCTTCAATCTCTTAGCCATTAACTTCGCAATAATCTTATATGCCACATTGCAAAGGGAGATAGGCCTAAACTAAGTTAACCTATCCGCACCTTCACACTTGGGAATGAGAGCAATGGAAGTGGAATTAAGAGCACGCAACATCTATTTGTTCCTCTGGGATTCCTGAACAACTGCTAGAAGGTCCAACTTTATGATTTCCAAGAACTCTTGGAAGAAATCAATTGGGAAACCATCTGGGCCAGGAGCTTTACCCCTCTTAATCTGAAACACAATCTCCTCTAGCTCCTTTAGAGAAATCTCCCTCATCAGATCCTCATTCGCCTCCCTGGAGACCAATTGAGGGACACACGAAAGAACCTGTTCCTCCTCGACTAAACCTCCTTGAGAGTCCTCTTTGAAAAGAGCAACAAAATACTGTGATGCTTCAGTCACGATTTCCTAAAACGAGACAACACGATCCCCTTTGTCATTAACTAACACAGAGATAGAGTTACCATGCCTCCTAGCCTTCATAGAATTAAAGAAAAAAGCAGTATTTTTGTCCCCTTCCTGCAACCAGTCAATCTGAGCCTTTTGCTTCCAATATATCTCCTCACGTAACTCACATTCCTCGACCACCTTCAAAGTTCTAGCCTCTTCTTTCAAAAGATCCTTCGTAACCCCAATATCCTGAATCAATCTTGTAACATTATTTAACTCTTCTTGGGTAGTAGCCTTATCTTGAAAAATATTGCCAAAACACCGACGATTCCACCTTTTAAGCTGATACTTGACAAATTGAAGAAGCTTAGCAAAGGTATACATTGCAATACCAAAAGCAGGTCTACCAATCCTCCACCACACACACACTTGGTCAAAAAGAGTAGTCCCGTAACCACATAAGCTGGAATCTAAAGGAAGGAGAGCGAGGTGCACGAGCAGAGATGATGCTAAGCTTGATTGGTCCGAACCCCTCCAATCCAAAATTTCAGAGGAGGTTGACCACAAGTCACCAATCCAATAACAGGAGACCAAGAACCGATCAAGCCTCTCAGCAACACAGTCTTCACCAATTTGCCTATTATTCGAAGTAAAACGACTATTACTGGGCTAAATGTCAATAAGATTTAGATCAAAAATGCAATCCCTGAGAAGCAAAGCAAAAGGCTCCAATCGAACAATTCCACCCCTTTTCTCAGACAACTCCACAATAGCGTTGAAATCCCCAACCAGAATCCATGGGTGGAAAGGAGCCAGGCTACGAACATATCGAAGATGAGACCAAAGAAGTTGTTTACCCTAATACTCAATAGGCGCATACACATTGGAGAGGAGAATAAATTCTCTAGTCACAGAGCAACAGGCCACCAACGAAATAGCCGACCTAGAAGACAACCACCAGAGAGGGAAAATCCTCTGTGGATTCCGTAAGCAAGCCACCCCCTTGGACGCACCGTGAGCTCCAACACACTGACACTCACCATACTTCCACAACTTAGGAACCATATTCACCATACTCTCCACGGAAAGCTTAGTTTCCTGAAGAAAAAGAACATCCAGAGATTGATTCCTAACCAAATCATGAACAACTTTTTGTTGGGGGCCACTGTTCAAGCCCCTCACATTCCAAGATATAACAATCATTTCTGGGTACACAAGAAGTGAGAATTTAGGAGCTTAACTACCCCTAACTCCACCAGAGTCTCCCCAGTTGACTTAATCTTTTCTAAATCCTTTTTCCTTCCCAGCTTGGGTTTCTTCTCACCAACCCCTTTCTTTGGGTCCTTTTGTTGAATACCCATGCAAGAAGAGGAACTGGAGCTCTTTCCAACTTCCACACCAATCTTTATAGGCAAAGGAGAACCCTCTCCCCCATTTGTCAAAGTCCCATGCATAGGATCCAGTCCAGCTGAAACAATCAACTACTGATCCGTGTCCATCTGCCCAACACCCGAGTCCTGCACAACCTATATAACTTCCGAAGGAGGCCCATTCTTTCCTAAACCCAAAGCTCCTTGATCCAGGTTCATCAAACTTGGATTCACTTCCTGTTGGTTGAGATCATCCAACACCTCAAACCTGTTTAAAGAAACATCGTCCTGCCTCTCCCCCAGAGTCCTCTTCTACCCCCGATTTTTTTTGTGAGCTTTGACAGGAATAAATCCATCCTTTGCAATATCATCACCCAGAATAGACCCCTTCCCCTTATCAACCCCAGGTGGGTTGCGAGGAGTTTGGCTAGAATGGGTCCCTACTGGCTTAGCCCTAGGGCACCTGCACTGCCAGTGTCCATACTCATGACAAAATCGACACTGAAAAGGCAGAGTTTCATAGTATATCTGTTGCACCCATGTATATGATCCTACACTCACCTGTACAAAATCTGGCAGTGACATGCTTAAATCAATTTCTACACAAATACAGGCAAAAGTCATTACCTTTTTAAACTGCGTCTGTTGTGAAGACCTAACTGGTTTACCAAGCAATGAAGCCACCAAATGTAGGACATCCTCTTGCCAACATTCGACTGGAAACCATGGAAGAAAAACCCACACTGGAACCCTATTCGGGAGCTCCTCAGTCGGATTGAAACCCGCATGCCACGGCTTCATAAACAAACCCACTTGGTTATAGAAATAGGGACCCCCCTCAAAAATCCTATTTCGATCGGCCATGCAATCAAATGAAACCATAAAATAATTATTAGCTAGGAGTCTAATCTCCATTTCTCCTTCCGGCAGCCAAGTCTTCTGAGCCCAAGATTCCAAAAATTGCAACGAGACCCTTAAACCCATAAACTTACAATAAAAGGAGTGTTTCGAATAATATTCAATATCATCCACCAGCAACTCCATCGGGATGACCAGTTTCGGTCTCTCCTTACATCTTTCCAAACATCCATTAATTTTTGTAACTCTAGGTCCTCCAGACAGTCCAGAACTATTCATCTCCTGATCCGATGCAAACAGATTATTATCAAAAACCTTTGTCCCCTGCGTCGATGGTTTAGATCCAAAGGCAAGATGGAAATCCATCCCAGGTCTAACCCCAGATGAATCCCCACATGACATGAATCCAAGACAAGAGCTCAAGTGGGCATGCAAGCCCCCGGGACGAGAAAGAATGGACAACAACTTGCACAAGGTAAAGCAAATTCCCTCGGGCACCAAACCACAACCCACCAAAATTGAAGATATACGGATAAAAAGATAGCTCCACCCCAGACCGAGGCACCACTCAGCATGAAAAAACAAACAGTGCCACACCAAACCCTACTCTCACCCAACAAACTAAGCCCCACACGGGTCTTGCCAGTAGACAACACTTTACCTGAGAAAAGGCACACCAAAACTTGCCAACACACCACCCGTTGCAGAGAGAACACCCGACCACACCCAACCGGCAAGCAAAGAACTCCTCCACCGCACAGGAAAGGAAACTGACCCCGCAAGAAAGGAAAACCAGGCCCCGTCTTCACCCCAAACGCAGATAGAACCCCCCCTCCAGCGCACAGCCAACAAAGCTCAGAGAACGAGCTAGGGCACGGATGCCCTAGCTCGGGCGACGAAGCATAGAGCCGTCCTCATTTTTCCAATATCCCTAAGTCACCTTGAGAGTGAATTTTATGGAAACCCTAATTTTATAATAAATTTCTTAATTCTACTCCAATTTCTATGAAATTTGGATACTAGAAGCTTAAATATTTTTATGAAAATCCCTAAAAATTAAGAAAAAAATCACCAAAATATGATAGATATCTTTTTCTTAAAGGGAATTTGGTGGAAACCCTAGTTGTAATAAATCACTTAATTCTACTCTAGTTTCTTTAAAAATCTCATAAAACTAGGAAAAATTTTACCAAAATTTGAGAGATATGAACTTCCCAAAATGACCTCCAAAATTTAAAAAATAATTTGCCTTCACAATGCCAAGATCATGCTCTAATACTAGTTGTAATGAAACAACTTGCAAAAAAGAGGAATACAATATGAAATATTCCTCTAATACTTAATAATAATTAAGAATAACAAACCACTTCGATGGGGAAAAACTTCAAATATCTCCAATAAGAACACAAATCACACTTTTGTGACCAAATAAGACTTAGTACCTGCTATATGGTTATGCCTAGGATATCACCTAAGTCAACTTAGACAAAAAATTTGGGATTAGGGTGTCTCAACCTTTCCAAGTCCTAGCAATTATTTGGTGATTAAGTATTTATTTTTTGCCAATGTTTTATCCCTGCTTATATCATTTTGTTGGACATACTAGTTGAGTTGGCATCCTACATGGTGGTGATTGTATGACATGTAAGCTACGTATATGGAAGTAGGTGTCCCATTTGTTGGACTCCACTAGAGGCTAATTTAGTGGCATGGTCATGTTGTAAATTTTATTATGACTAATTATGATAGATTTGATGATTGTCTTGTCTTATGACAAACTATGACAACATAAGATTTATGTATGATAACCTATAATAGGAGGGCCCCATGTGATTGAGGCACCTATGTATGCAACATGTTTGCATGTATGAAAAAACACTGCATTTTTAGGGGTCCTATGCATGAGGAGATAGGCATTGGAAATGGAAAAAGAAAATCGAATGGGTCCCAATTATGATAATGCACTTCATTTAAGGCTAATGCATGCATGCAAATGTTATGCATGTCAAGGAGACTCAAATAGGCACACAGGTGTTGGATTATTTCCATGTGGAAATCATTGCATCCACCTTCTCTTATGGGAGTTGTATTTATTTGGTACTTTTTTATACTGTAAAGTAGTAAAGGTTTGAAGAATTCATGGGTATCGTTGTGTTGCCAAATTCACTCCAAAAATATTGTTGAAGACTCTTGAATGATCTTAGCTCTATGGCTGTATTGTAAACTTTATTATTTATTGATAATACAATTTGGGTTGTGCTTTTGAAGTGTGGAAGTTTTCTCTCAAAATAGTTTTCCCTATGTATATTTGGTGTTATCTCTTTATGGAATTTTCATGTTTATTCTATTATTTGTATGTGCATCTTATAATTGTAACTATTAAGTTTTTAATTTCAAAAAAATGCACTATCTACTCCACTTCGATTGATGTAGGAAGTTGATTTAAGAGGCTAAAGCATTGGTAAACAACTTATTCCTAAGAAAGAAGTTGTATTCTTTCAGGATGGAAGAAGGAGAATTCATGGATAATTACCTAAATACCTTTAATATGCTTGTTTCCCAATTGTGTTTTATTGGTGTCAAAATGGAGGATGAGGATCATTGCATGACACTATTCTTTTTTTCCTAGACTCATGGGATCACTTTGTCATGGCCACTAGGATTACCACTACCACTCTCAAGATGATGAAGTGGTTGCATCATTAATCTTTGAAGAGATGCAGAGAAAATATTCTAATATTGCTAAGGAGGCCCTTTTTGTTTGTGGTAGATCAAAAGAGATAGGAAAGAAGAATGACCAGAATTAAAAATCTAAATCCATGGGGAGATCTAAACTCTTGGAAAGTCTAAGGTGAAATGTTGGAACTATAAAAAAATTGGTCTTTTTTGTAAATAATACAAGGAGGAGAAAAAATAAGAAAAAAAGAACTTTGATTTTGACTCAAATAAATCTTTTTAGGATGATGTAAATTCTTTTGTTGCAGCCATTACAACACATGCATTTGAATATGTGTGGTTGATATATTTTGATGCATCTCTTGACATGACCTTGCATAGGGGTTGATTCTTGAAGTATGAAATATATGATAGTGGGAAAGCGATTTTGGGTGATGATTCTCATCTCAATATTGTTGGCAATAGAAGAGTCAAGATTAGATTGCTTGATGGTAGAGTGAATGGGACTTATGGTGTGTTGCATATCCTTGGTTTGTCATGAAACCTATTTTGAATAAATTTATCCTTTCCTAACTAATGATACTAGAATTGAGTTCAAGACTCTATATGCTAAAGGCACAGATGAAGAAGATTGAATCTATCATGTGGTGGTTACTATTCCAATAATAGTACTTTAGTTGGAAGATCTTGCTAGATATATTTAAAATGAGGCCCAATATTTTTATATTTTAGAGAGGTATCTCCTTACAAAAGAAGATCATTTGATCCCTATACATATTAATCAATTGTTCTTAAATTTTTTATTGGATGATCATGTTTATCCACTCAAGATATCGCTCTTTTAGATAACGTTGTTGTGATTGCTAGCAATGTACTAGCATGACTAAATTCTTATCTCATGAGGAGCAGTTGCTACTTTACAACTTGAAATGGTTTCCTAACCCATTTTCCTACCATAGGTTCACATTTGTAAATGAACATTTTTATTGTGTAATTTATGGCATTACCGTGTTTAGCAATTCATAGAATGTTGTTATGTCGTATTATATTTCCCCTTTAGTATGTTCTTTTAGGAAATTTAAACATATTAATCTTAAAGTGATTTAGAAACACATTGAATCTATCTCCCAACAAATAAATTACTAGCCTACTAAAAAAAATAAAGACTTTTGAGTTCTTTTGTCCTACAAAAATACATTATGATCACCAAATAGAGTCAACTAACATGTTTTAGAATATTTATAGTCCCCTAAGATTAAGAAAATCCTCAACATTAATACCTCACATCAAACGAATCTTCATAAATCTTGTTTTAGTTACAAATTCATATTACAATGGAATAATTTTTTTCATGGAATATTTGATCTTAATGATTGGCATAAACGACATGTGCATAATTTTAATAATTGACGAGATGTCTATATTTGATATGGGATAGTCACATATCATTATGTACAATAAGTATAATTTTTTTGTTGACCTTTCAAGAAGGGAATCTACCCATATGATGCATGATCATCCCTAAGGAATGAAGGAGAATCTGCATTTAAGGTAAATCATATGTTTCATAGATAGTTGAAAGTCTAGGCTGAGGACAAGTGGATATATTTCACCACATTAAATAATTAATTGTTACTATTTCAATTGTGGTTATGATTGTGGTTGATTGGTCATTTGGTTGTAAAGTTTTCCCCAATGAAAAGGAGAATTTATGCACAACTTTTTTTTTTCCTTCATCATCATGCAAAAGGATTACATATAAGGTTAGAATCATATAAACAATAATGGAGATTAGCATAAGCAATTTCATATCATGTCAGTTATATAATTCACTAGTACAACTTGTTGCCTTAATAAAAAGAATGCTATTGCACATACCTTCATGATGGTGAATTGTTTTACCTCCAAGACCCTACTTGATCTAGTCGTGGTGGGGTGCAATCTGATCCTAACCAATGTGGATTCAAACCCTATCCACCCCTCCAAGCGGATTAGGTGGCCCATGGTGAGAGAGAGAGAGTCGCCATTCAAACCCTTAAGCTATGAGCAATATGACTTCCTAGTGACCCATTTCCCAAGGTGCACCTAGCTATGCTAAACTTATAATTCCTTCCAATGGTTACGAGATTTCAAAGGGGAGTTAGATCTACCCACTTTAGCTTGTTGGGTATCCACCTTCCGGTTGTCCATATATCGGCTAAGCAAGTAGGGTAACCATCATTGGCGTGAAATACTCCTAGACTAATGACCATCTCGAGCCTAGTATTGCTTCTAGACTATTGTCCATCTCGAGCATAGTGCTACCCCTAGACTATTGTCCATCTCAAGCTAGTACCGCCCCTAGACCATCGTCCATCCCAAGCTTGGTACCGCCCCTAGACCATTGTCCATCTCAAGCATAGTATTCCTCCTAGTCTATCGTCCATCTCGAGCATAGTACTGCTCCTAGACTATCGTCCATCCCAAGCAAGTACTATTCCCTAGTTTATGCTTAGCACTGGACCAGGAGTAGGCTCCCAATTCAAGGTCAGTAGGTTACACTCCTAGTCTATCGTCCATCTCGAGCATAGTATTGCTCCTAGACTATCATCCATCCCAAGCAAGTACTATTCCCTAGTTTATGCTTAGTACTGGACCAAGAGTAGGCTCCCAACTCAAGGTCAGTAGGTTACACTCCTAGCTACCGCCAAGTATGGCATTGCTAGATATCCTATGAAGAGCATTTCTTACCCTTAGTCACCTTATGGTGGGAAGGAAACTCTTCTTCCCTAGTTAGTAGGCAGAGGATACCTGATTCATTGATCCTATTGGAATAATTCAAATCATGGTCTAGCAAGGATTACATTAACAAAAATACTAATTAAAATGATAACGTCTACCTTAATAGTAATTTGATCGTAATAGCTGAAGTCTTTCGTATGGATA
>VDFB02114817.1:0-17057 GCA_007258455.2 Sequoia sempervirens
CTAATGTGAATATTTGGGCCATATTACAAAATTATATCAAGGAAAAATAAAGCCAAATAAGCACAAGGAGGGACAAAACAAGAAAAAGTACTAATGCTTGGTAAGATGAGACAAAAAAAAATAAGAGGGATGATCAAACCCCCAGGATCAAGATCCCATGGTAAATAAATCATAATCACAAAGGAACACACATGAAAGTGATGAAAAAGAATGAAGAAAATAAGAGAAAGCTTCGATCGTCTATCTAGGTCATTGTGGATTAGATCTAGGCTGTTTATTTGGAACAAGAAATGTGTACTCACTTTGGGGAAACATAAATCATGGCTGTCCACTAGGTGAGAAGGCCCAAATATACTCACTTTGGGGCAACAAAACTTTTGGTTGTCCACAGGGTGAGAAGTCCACAACATACTCACTTTGGGGCCATAAAACTTCTAGTTGTCTATGGGGTGAGAAATCCTGAAAGGTGGCTATGGGGAAAGTCATACCTTGGAATGGGCTTCCCGCTCAACCATATCAAAGTTATACCTCCTGATAAATTTAATAAGGCACCACAAAGACAATGTCATTCCGTGCTTCATGAGACAAGCAAAGCTTTGTATGCTTAGAACTCATGAAAAAATGAAATGGCACCATAGACATGCAAGCTATGTTATGCAAGGTGGCCATGTAAATGAAAAATGCAACATGCAAAAGAAATTTTCAAAGGAGTCTTTCTTAGTACATGCGAGGTCTTAACTTAGAGAACATTGTGTCTAATGTCTCTAAGAGAGGACCAATCAAAGAATAGAATATTCACAATTTAGGGGATGCAGTGCATCTCTTCAGGCCACTAAGAGGAATGTAATATGCTAAGATAGATCATACTCATGAAAGACATCACACCTAGTGTCATCCACAAAGTGACAAACACATCATATAAAGTAACAAGGCTGCACTAAGAACCAGGAAAAGAAAATAAATGAAAATGAATAATTCCAATGTATGCCCCCACTTTAAAGGAATTTCTACACACCGCTCTATGAGAAATTAATTTAAAGTAGCGAATGAAAAATGCAAAAAGAAACAAGAAATGAGAGCCAACTCAGAAAGCCCCTATGCCAAGTCATATGTTTCCAAGTGAGGCTGTGTCATGTAGATGAAAATGAACAAAAGGAAAAGAAGGAAGAGAGGTTTCCCCCAAAAAGGAATACACCAAACAAATAAGGGATCTATGGATTTGGGGTCAGTATGTTCTTTGTTGCATTGTTTTTATTAAAGAGCTCAGAACTGCCATCATTCCCCAAATACATAGAGCTGGAATAATGACACAAAAAGAGTGAAAAAAAAGGAAAAAGAAAAATCTGTTTGGGTCAACATGGAAGAGACATAGGATGTCTCAACACTTTGCATCATCCCAAAAAGGAAAACACAAGCTAAAATAAAATGAAAATTAAAAATATTTTGGGTCAACATGAGAGACATTGCGGTCTCAATGCCTAACATCATCCCCAAAAGGAAAAACACAAGAAAAAGAAAAAAAAGTAAAGTAAAAGGACCGATTGGGTCAACATGGAAGAGATAGAGGGTGTCTCTACACTTTGCATCATCCCCAAAAGGAAAACACAAAAAAAAAGTGAAAAAGGAAAAAAAAGACCTTCTGGGTCAACATGGAAGAGACATAGGGTGTCACTACACTTTGCGTCATCCCCAAAAGGAAAACACAATTTAACAAAAGTGAAAAGGGAAAAAGTGAAAGTGATGTACAACATATAGAAGAATGAAAGTACAAATAGAATAATGTCACAAAGAGAGGAGATTACATCAAATAGCATGTTACGGGGGAACATGATGCAAGAAAAAGAAAAAAAATGCAAAAGACTAGTAAGGTAGATGCAAGTCAACCGATGAGAAAGTCATCCGCCTCCCAATCATGTTCAGTATATTGTGAGGGTGGTTGACTATCCAAAGGGACAATTGCAAGTGCCAAACTAGGGGAAGTGCCAGGTTCTACACTTGTAGGATATTTTTCATTTAAGCTCATGGAAGAGGAAAGTAATGTATTCAGATCGTTATGCACCTCTTCGTCTATTTTAAAGATCTCATCATCGTCATCTAGATTAATCATGACCCAAGGACGGATGGTAATTTCCAATGAAGGGTGAATTAGGAGTTGTGGTTGTTGTATCAGATCATTTTGTTGTGATTGGGGAGGAGGTTTGTTGGGAAGTGCTTTTGTCAAAGGTGGATGTTGATTTTCTTTGTTTTCTTCAGTTTGTGATTGAAAAGAAAGGAGACAATGTCGATGCCTATGCTCCCAAGAGCCTCAATTTCTTTTGATTCTATTTTGAAGTTATGTAGGTGTAAGAGTGGGTTGGTCCACCATAGGCTCCTTTTTGTCCTGAAGGGGAGGAACAAAAGGAAACACGGGAGGTGATTCAATCACTTTCTCTTTTAATTTATAGAATTGTTTTATGCGAGGGGGCATGCTGGGGTTGGTTTCATTATCTCTTGGATGTTTGGATGATGAAGGTAAAGTGTTCATTTTTGGTTGATCTGGAGTTGGTGGTTTAGGTTTAGGTTGAAGCATTATCTCATCGAGGATGGGAGTGCCAGAAGTGGATGGGGATTGGTTGTAGAGGGACAATTCGATAATTTTGTTTGCTTTAAACTTTTGATAAGCAATGAAAAAGAAATATTTGCGAGGTGTTATGGGTTCCATGGGCTCTGGCCAAAAGGATTCTAAGGATAAGTTTCCTTTGGAAGACAAAGGGTTAAAGCCACTATGGTGAATAGTGAATATGTCATTGTCATGCAAAAACTTTAAACATTTATGTATGACTGAAGGAACAACTTTCATTGAGCGAAGCCATGGATGGCCTAGCCACAAATGAAATTGATTTGATTGTGGAATGATGGAGAATGGAAAATCCAATGTTTTAGGTCCTATTTGTGATGGAAGAATGATAGATCCTATCATAGGGCACACAAAACCACTGTGTGTTTTGATCCATGTTTGTGGTTTGTCATAAATATCTTGATAAAGATTATGTAATACCAAAAATTCCTTAGTGATCACATTATCGCCACAGGCAAGATCTATGAGTATCCCATTAGTGGGATTATCATAAATATGGTCAGCTATGCAAAGAGGATCATCTAGAAGATTCAAAAGAATATCCTTAGAAGAGAATGTACTTGATAGATATTTCTTAGGTTGGCCCTTACGATGGATAATGTCTATCGCTCCTACCAGATCAGCCATAGGATTAATAGAAGTGGAATGTGGAATAGGATCAGGATGTTCAACAGTTTTATGAATAGTCATCACATTGTTGTTTGGAGTTTCACTGGATTTGATGAATGACACAATATGTTCAAGGGCATGAAATTAGTAAAAAATTGTAAATTTTAATGATTCAGTGGAGCAACAGATGGATTACCTTTAACATTAATATTTGAAATGGATAGATGGCCAGGATCAATGAGGTCTTGCACTATGTGTTTAAGACGCTTACACTATTCTGTGTCATGTCCATTTTGTCTATGGTAATGGCAATAAGCATTGGGTTGAAAGGTTGGAGGTAAAGGTGTAGTTGGATCCAATGGTTTAACAGTAGGTAAAGTAATCACCTATTGCTACAATAGTTGGGTCATGGTGTTATGAAGAGTGTCTGGTAAAGGTGTAAAATGTCTTTTTGGATTGCCATAAGTAAAAGGTATCACAACTTTAACAACTGTTACTTGGTTGTTGATGGGTTGAGGTGGTTGTTGAGGAGGGGGGTTGATGTGTAAAAATCCTTTGTTTCATTTTTGAAATGGTTGTGAATTGTTGGAAGTGCTAGGTTTAGATTTTTTAGTTCGGTTAGTAGTGGACTTGGCATCATGACTACTAATCAAATTATAATAATCGCAAAGGGTTGTGCACAAGTGCATGAAAGAGGGAAATTTCATCATGGTCAATTTATATTGGATGTGATTTTTAAATTTTCAATAAACATCTTTTGGAGATGTGGATCAGGAACCTTGACATCGATTTGGGCATACAGTGATTGATAGCGTGAGATGAAATCAATTACTTTTTCATCCACATTCTGCTTACATCTCATTAGATCAACCAATGTATTTTTGGGAGTCATGTTCACTTGAAAATGATTTGGTAAGTTTGAAAACCACTCCAAGGCAGTGTCTTTTAAGGTCCGAGGAAATAGCTTGGCCAACAGTTTATCGTCAAGAACAAAGTCACTGCATAAGGATGTGTAAGCATTAACATGATTAGTAGGATCACCCTTCCCACCATACTTCTCAAATCTAGGTATCTCAATTCCTTGTGGCATTGATGTTCTTAATATTTCTAAAGATAATGGGCTACTACAAACATAAAAGGTGGGTGGAGCATTTTGACTTTGGATTATGGTGGATATTTGTTGTTCCATGGAGGAAATAGTTTGGAAAAGTTGTGTGATGAGAGGGTCAGTGTAAGTGGCATGAGGTGGAAGAGATAGTGGTGATGGAGTGTATGTAGTGGTAGTGCAAGTGAATGGAATGCTAATAGTTGGTATGGTGGAAGAGTAGAAAACATTTGATGCCACAAAAGAATTAGGAATGCTAGCAGGAATAGTCGAGGAAGGAATCACATTGCTAACCTATTGCATTGTGGTTGTGACTTGGGGAGTGGTATAGGGAGGTATGGATGCTACAATTGAAGGGGGAGGAATGTAAGGTCCTCCATCGCTAACTGCACTGTTTGTTGGTTGAGATGTATTAGAGGTGGAAGGAATGTGTTTATGGTATATCTCAACAATTTGTTTCATAACATCTAACCCTTCATTACATTCAAGCAGACAATGGATTTTGTCTATAGCAAGAATTATGGTGGTTGAAATGTTTTCAAGACACATGTTTTGTTGCAAATGTGCGAGATCCTCATGAATGTTAATGATTTTTTCTTGCGGAACATGATCGTTTGGTGTGTCAACTTGCATGTTTTATGGGAAGGAAAATTATTGCTAAAGATGAGATCCATGCCTAATGTAATATTGTCAATACTAGGAGTAGGATCTCGAGAAAACCCAAGGTCCACAACGAATGTGCTATCGTGGGATGCCATGAGTCGGGAACTTCTTCTCACTAAAGTATTATCAATAGGGAACCAAACACTCATGCAAGGGCTACTAAAGGTGGGGTGGATTCAAATGAAATGCAAACTAGAAGTAATAAAACAATAATAACAAAAATTATGGAAACTGTAACAAAAATGTAATAAAACAAAATAGAAATGCAAAAAATGCCCAGAAAATTCCTAGAAAATGCCAGAAAATGCAGTTCAAAATATGCAACTGGACTGATTCGCCTAGGGTGGCGAATGAGTCTAGGAATGAATTTTTTTGAGTATTTCAAAAATTTGAAATGCACTATGATGTTTTTCATGTTGTATGATGCAAAATTATAATGTAGACGTAGAAATGCAGTGCTTTTAAATTATTTGAAATGCAAAAATGAAAGCTATATGATGTTTTCACTAATGTAATTTTTGAAAATCCTAGGATGCAAAACAATGCAAAACCTAAAGAAATATTAATGAAAACTAAACCTAGGATGAAAATTCACTTGAAATAAAAAATCAAAATGTTCTTAAGTTGGGTTCACCAAAATGCTTTATGCTCCTAGGGTTTTTCACCTAAAAGGAGATAAGATTAGGTGCCAAAATGAAATGTTACATTAAACTATGGGTGTGATGTGGGTGAAATATTCCTATAGTAAATTAAATAAATGCAAAAAATAAATAAAAGCTATTGATTATGAATGCAAAATTAAGAAATATGAAGTGCTGGAAAACACAGTGTTGTATGCAAACATGAACTAGAAACATGCACAAATGAAAACATAATTGAATGAAATTGAAAGGGGTGCACCTGGAGGTTGAAAGTAGATCTAAGAATATTTTAGAATGTTGCATAATTCAATGTTGATGCCCACTATGACTCATTCGCCACAGATGGTGAATCGGTCTCACTTCTGGTAAAATCTGTCGGAATAGGTTTTGGGATGTCGAGAACATAGAACTACAGAAAAATATTTTTCCAGCTTGGCAGTGGTACTCATTCATAACTGATGGAAAATTAGTCCACCTAGAAAAATCTACAAAGTCAAAGGTCAACTCTGTGGGTCCTGGTCTGCACTTTTCAGCTTGTCAGGTTGTTGGATTTGAATCTACAGAAAACAAACTGAAAATGGTTTTCAAGCTCCAATTAGGGTTATGTTAACTATGATGACTTAGATGACTTAGTGAACACTTTTCAACACCTTTCTCCTTGAATTTTTTTCCTACAAGACCTACAAACACACATGTAAAGACATGAAAAATGGTTAAGGGTTAGAGTATAGGGGTTTGCCTTGGTCGAACCCCACTTTGGTAATCAAACCCTTAATAATTAAATGAAATGAGAAAGGAATGATGAAAAAATAACATACAATGTCATAAACTCACCAAACCCTTATTGTTAAAGTCTGAAGATATGTCAATGACTGCTCCAAGATGCTTGATAATTGCTAGATCAGATGATTAGATGGATTGAATGCAATAATGAATGCTTGGATGGATGGGGATTAAAATGAATAGAAAATCATGTATTTATACACAATTATGCCCTAATTTCTCGAAAATACAACATCACAAGCCAACCTTAGGTCTTTAGGAATAAAAACCCACCAGTAATTTGAATTTATTTTGAATTTTGTGCCAAGAGGGACTCATTCGCCATCCTGGGCAAATGGATCCCACTCAAGGCATATGAGTGCGTGTCAGAAATTAAGTTGTCTTTAATGATGTTTTTTGGGATTATACTAAAAAATACACTTAATTAAGGCTTGTAAGTGCATAAAGGGGCCAAATAAAGCATAAGAAAGGTGTATTTGTTGATGACAAACCTAGAAAAGCATGAAAGTTTGTTACAAGACTTTACAACACTTTATAATAAGACTTGGCAAGTGATAGAAAATATGTTATATGGATGAATTATGATAAGAAGAGTCTAGAAAAGTGTGAAAATGTCTTACAACACTTCACAACACCTTTAAAAGACATCATATAGTCTTAATGATTCATAAAGATTCAAGACCTAATGTGAATATGTGGGCCATATACATTAGATCAAGGCAAAAATAAAGCCAAATAAGCACAAGGAGGGAAAAAACAAGAAAAAGTAAAGGGGTTACTTTAAATTCTGTGTCCACACCTCCCTAAGTTGCACTTATTGGGGGGTGTTAGTGTAATTAATTACTTATTACACTAGCATAAGTTTAACTTAGGTCAAGATTTATTTAATTAATTAAGTCCTAGGTTGCATTATTAGAAAATCATTAATAATGGGGTAATTACCCTTTCCATGTTTTTAGGAGATAATATTCCTTCTAGAAGATGAGTTGTCTTTTCTAGAACTTATCTCTATCTCATCATCATTCCCTAGGTAGGTAGTTAGGGTTTACATGTTGTCACATGCTGTTAGATTGACACATGGAAACATCATATTGCATCTTGTATATCACTCATGTGTATATATTCAAGGCATATGCACATTTGTAATCATATTCTAGATATCAATCAAATAATCTCCATTTGCATGCCCTTAGTTGCAACACTTAATGTGTGGGTGAATTTATTCTTGGCAAAGGTCCTCTTGAAGGCTGCAACATCAGGGACATTGTGCATCCATTATTTAAATAATTTCATGGCTTGAATTGTTTCAGTGATTGAAAATGAATGACTTGTAGATTAAATTGTCTACTCTAATTTTGTGTTTTGAAGAAAAATAAAG
Organism: Sequoia sempervirens; assembly: GCA_007258455.2. Lineage (NCBI taxonomy): Eukaryota > Viridiplantae > Streptophyta > Pinopsida > Cupressales > Cupressaceae > Sequoia > Sequoia sempervirens. Next base: position 7,797 of record VDFB02114817.1, read on the forward strand.
TAAATATTGTAAAGAATGATTAAAAAGGATAAGAGATTTGATTATGTGAAAATTAAGGGAAAATAAATTCTTTTCTAGTTTACATATGGACATGCTTGAGATGAAATTATAATTACTTATTTCATATGATAGCATGTGGAACTTATAAGCTCTTCTAAACAAACAATTTTCACAAGATTGTATGTATATATATATATAAATATGAATGAAATCATTTTAAATACATATATATATATGTGTGTGTGTGTGTGTGTATATATATTACATATATATATATATATATATATATATATAAATACATACACAAATATATGTACACATTTAAATTCATATTGAATTCAAATTCGATAACCGATATATTCTAAATCAGACTATTTGAAATGAATGAGAATTCACACTTGGAAATCCACAAAGGATGTGGAATGCCATAGTTTTAATGACAATGTTCAAACCAAGAAGTGGCTGGCAGCATGGCAATAAGGCCAACACTCAGAAACATGCAAAAGACAATATACCTGAGCAAAAAAGCAGAGAAGAAGAAGAAATCGAGGGTTTGAAAGGAAAAAGCAGAGGGTGAACTCGAAACAAAGGAAAAATCCAATGGAAACATCTCAAAATCTTGAATTTGAGGTAAATCATTCTCCCTTAAGCAATTCAACTTATTCTTATTGCCATTATTGTATCATACTTGAAGTATTTCTTCAATTTAAACGAGTGTTTTCATAGTTGAGGAAAATGTGAGTCGATGTTTTGTGATTGATTTGACCTTGAGAAGAATGTATAAATTTTTGTTAATCCACTTTGTGGAGATTGCATGGCCTACAACCTGCTAGTTTGGAAACCATAAAGATTTAGAGCCTTCACGACTGTATGTAGAGTTAGGTCGAGACTCAAAATACTTATAAGGATCGGCCATCATTTCTATTACATGGATGATAATGCTTAGCCTTGAGAAGGCTTACAAAAAATATTTTGTATGATTGTTTTGTTTGTAAAAAATATTCTTTGTAAAGGATCGAATACTAATCTTGAGGGAGGGCATGAATTCTCTGTATTTTTTAATTTCATTTGTATATTTACTATGCTTGTTATGGAATGGGTTGATAATAGAAAGGGGATTATTTGAATGCTTTTAGAGCATTTCATATGTATGCATATTGTTATTTTGTGTAAATCTAACCTCGTTTGATAGGAACTGTGTTATGAATCTAAGTTTGAGATTCACGAAGCCTTGCTTTGGTCGATCTAGAAGATCGATAGGCTGATTTCTTGAATGTGTAAATGTACAAACATAAGTCTACATGTTGAATATTACTGCATGCATGGTATAAACCAGTATCACCATAAGGGAAAATTCGAATATAAATTTTGATGCTAAGGATGAAAGCAAATGACCTATGAGATTGGTCGAATCCAAAGCAACCTTGGTTTATTTGTTACAGCCTGAATAGGCATGAGTATTGTTTTGAACCTAAAACTTCTATGCCTTCTTTGACTAAAATATTTGCTCAAGCATTTCATCGACAAACATGTTGAACTTAGTTTTCTTTATAATATTAAAGTTTCTCATTATTTAAATTCCAATGATGAAAGTGTTCAATATTTGAATAATAGACATTTTGTCCTTATGTATGAAACTAGGCCATTTGATTTGTTTATTTCCAGTACATTGTGGAAAACCCATTCTATTTTTAAACAATGAACATTTACTTGTAAAGTGATCATTTAGCATGTAAACAACTTGAGATAAACAAACAAAGTAAACAACATTATTTTTCTTTGAATGTAACTATTTAGTAGAAAACAATACTTGTTCTATTTAAACAATGAATGTTCATATGTAAACAACTTGCCTTATAACTGTTTAGTAGGAAACAATACTTGTTCTATTTAAGCAATGAATGTTCATATGTAAGCAACTTGTTTTATAACCGTTTAGTAGGAAACAATACTTGTTTTATTTAAACAATGAATGTTCATATGTAAACAACTTGTTTTATAGTTGTTTAGTAGGAAACAATACTCGTTTTGTTGAAACAATGAATGTTCATATGTAAACAACTTGTTTTATAATTGTTTAGTAGGAAACAATACTTGGTATGTTTAAACAATGAATGTTCATATGTAAACAACTTGTTTTATAACTGTTTAGTAGGAAACAATACTTGTTTTTTTTTTAAAAATGAATGTTCTTATGTAAACATAAATATTAGAGTATCATAGTTGTGAGAATGCAATAACAATATGTGTGAAACTGTTATCATAGAATTTTTCTAATTCTTTTTTTTTGACAAAAGAAACGCTAAATGGAATACTATTTTATTATTGCAAATATGAATTAATGATTATTTAAGAATGTATGCACAAATTTTAAACATAAGTGGGCACATATATGTGTACGCACATAGACTTCGTCTATGTACATACACATACTTGTGACATACCTTTTTTTGTTCTTAGTACATTTTTAAATGTAAATGCTTATGATGAAAATAATATGATAGTCATAAGAATGATATGACTGATTGTTGAACTACTCTATTGAATCATAAATCTAATTACTATTTAGAGAGTAAATTAGTAATTTGATTCTTCTTTTGAAGGTGTATGTGAAAGAATATTCTAATACTTGAACAAAATAGTGATACCTTAGTTGACTAGAGCACTTCAGAGTAGATGCTGCTAGAGGGTAGATAGCTATTATGAGATGTATAGTAGAAAGTGTGAGAGGTAAAACCTTTCATTTATCATAGATTGACAAATATGGCATAAATTTATCAATGTTGAACAAATGAGATAATCCCTCTCCCTATGAAATTATTGAGCAAGCATAAAGGAAATAACGACATCAAACTAACATAAAATCATAAGCAACATAAGCATGACATTTATTCCTAAACTACGCAAACACCATCTCATAGGGGGATTGGTGCTACTTTGATGTGGAAAGTAGCCCTTTCCCAACCCCTTTAGATAAGCTAATGATAATGATGGACAAGATCATTTCTCCAATGACGAAAGTGACCTTGCATGAGATGTAGATGAAATTGTTAAGATTGTGGAGTGGATGAACAAAATCAGATCTCCATGTGAAGAGAGTGACTTTGCATAAAGATTGTGAAGGATTTGCTCAATGTTGAAGCCTCTATTTAAAGATTTTCAAAATGTTGAATGTTGAAGAGGGACCAATGTGGGATCAAAAACAAGCCAATGAATTGAGAACACTTGTCATCATGTGATTGATGGATGTATGTGCAAGATTTGGGAAGAGTGCCCAAGAGGGGGAATTTTTGAATTCAAATTTGCAATTAATTTTGAGAGGGGGACAAGAAAGAAGAGCAATAAATGCCCTGTTTGACTTGTCATGTTGAGGGAAAATGATTGTTTTAATAAATCAATAAAATTGATTTATTGTGCAAGTGGCTAGGTCTAGATAATGCAAGTGGGATGGGATTATCATTAGGTCAGGATTAGATTAAGTTAATGATGATTAGGCTGATTTAATGCTGATTATATGATTTGACTTTCAAGACTCTGATAATTGATTTATTTAAATCAGAAAATGATGGAAAATGTATGATTTGGATTTGATTTAAATAAAGTCCTGATTTATTGGATGAATGGAATATGATTATGCATGATGTAATTTTAACATGTCTACATTTTGCCCCTCTTTGAAGCAATGTACTTGTTGCGTTGGTTCAAAGAATAAACTTGCCGCAATCGAAATTAAAGAATTTCATGATTTTTCGGATGCCCCAGCGGAAAGAAGTACACCGGTACATTGCCCCCTCGAGAGATCGAGCGAAAAGATTCGATTTGAGGGTCGATCTCGCGATAAAGAGGTTCAAATGGTGAAGTTTGTGGATGGCGTTGCAAATGAGATGATTTCAAGATGCTTAGAATAACAAATCTATATTATTCTAAACAACTTAAATGATGATATGAGATGGATGAGATTGATGATGTGAATGATGTGATATCGTGATTATGCAATGGATGATTTATGATATGCTTAGACTAACAGATCTATATTATGATGATGATATGCAATGAATGTGAAATGATCAATGTTTCCTATGATGTATGATATGAATGATATGTGGTATGCAGTTTATTGATGGTTTGGAGATGCAGGATGGATGCATGATGGATGCATGATGTTAGTGCGGGAATGAGATGATGACAAGAGGATCCAACAAGTCCATGATTGGTTGAGACTTTATTAGAGATGATGATGATGATAGATGATGATGATGATGATAAATGATGATGATTTGCTTATCAAGGATTGGGATTTTCAAAGGATCACTTACTTTATTGTTTGATAACACGCCTAAGCACGATGCATCGAGGTATGAAGGACCAGGATGGCGTTGTACTTAGTGTGATGGACTTTGACTTTCAACAAGCGAGATAGGAGTATTCTTGTTCACACTTGACATACGGAAACCTTGATAGGAAGTACCTAACAAAGCAAGTATTTTCGAAGTTATTTTACAAGAACATCCAACAAGCATAGCAGACAAAAGATAATGATCGTTGCCCCATTCCTATCTCTCTAAATCCTTCGTTCGGATATCATCGAGAGGTCCTTGGAATGAGCGCAATAAGATAAATCAAAAGAAAAGATCAAGTACACAAACAAACCAATGTTCTTCATACCTCTAGCCAAAGGGATTTGTTTTGACAGGATAAGAATCCAAAGTGATATCCAAAATGATGCCCATTGTCGGAACGATATATCCTAGGACATGCATTGTATAGGATGATGATGGTTTGATAAGTTGATTGATAGGCTATTGATATAAGGTTGATTGACATGTTTGCAATTGATCAAGAGTTTGATTTTGTGTTTGATAGTTTGTTGTTTGCTTTTGATTTTACGATTGAAGCGATTTTGTTACGCTATGATTGTTTTACGTTTGTGTTGCGAAAGGATGGAATGGCCGATCAGTTTATTATGGATGATTGATTATTACTTGGTGTGAGGAAATGAGGTGAATGGATTTTTGCATTCAAATATTTGGATTTTTTTGACGTTTTTGGAATGTTGAGGCTGTTTTTGGTGTTTTTGGATTTTGCGATGTTTTTGATTTTTCGATTTTCTTATGTTTTTGGATTTTAATGTTTTTTGAATGTTTTTGGATTTTTGATGTGAGTCGAATGTTTTTGGATTTTGATGTTTCCAGATGTTTTGGATTTTGATGTTTTTCGAATGTTTTTGGGATTTTGATGTCTCGGGGGCTGATCAAAGATTAGCCTTGCCTACGTTTAAGCTCAGAGACGACGTAGTTCGGATTCCAATGTTTTTGATGTTTTTCGGATTTTTTGAGTGTTTTTTGGATTTTTGATATGTTTTGGATGTTTTTTGGATTTTTCGCATGATTTTGACGATTAGGATATGGACATGTATGACGATATCAGTGCTCTGTTTAGGATTTTGCTGAAGACCAAGCTAAGGTGGATTGATCAGATTGATGGATTGATGATGATGATAACATTGTTGAGGATGCATGATACAAGGATTTGATGGGATTGATGATGATAACATTGTTGAGGATACACAACAATGCAAGGACTGGATTGATTAGAATTGATAATGATAACATTGTCGAGGATACACGACAATACAAGGATAGTGTTAAGCAACACAAGGATATCCCGAGATGATGATTTTTTGATTGGATTTGATTGATCATGTTTGATGAAGCTTGGTTTCGAACAAAAGATGTTTGGATGATTTGATGTGATGTTTGACGTGCAGCTTAGATGCAACTGATATCAATTGTTTGGATTGATGTTTGATGAAAGACGAAGACTGATAAGGAATGTCTTTTCGTCAAAATATGCCATGGACTAGTGATTAACATTTTGGATTGCAAATGATTTGACCAATTAACTTTATGCTTTCCAATGTTCGGATTGCCACATAAGGTGAAGGATATAGATCAAGATTTATTCTCGAAGCAAGATGTACATATCTGCCCCCAATGTCTAGCAACGTATGGAATGCAATGGATGGATGCTCAGATAAGTGTATGGATGGATGGATATGGTAAGCACGCAAAGGATTATCTTGCAATAAGATAAGGTGTTCGAGTAACGAATGTTCATTTGGATAATGCTTCATGGCTTAGATATGCTGCATAGGATAGGACCAATGAAAACGATCCATGTCAAGATGTTTACCATAAGCAAGTCTAAAGCGTGCACCAAAATTTCATCAAGATCAAGAGAACTTGGATGATGGATGCAGATAGATGCGAATGGATTGGATCAATGGTTTATGGATGGATGGATTTATTATGGATAAGATGGATGGAATGCTCAATTTACTATGGATGGGATGAGATGAGATGCTTTCAACTGAAGTGGCGCACGTAGATGCTCGATTCCACACATGACGCCTATTTGCCAGGTTTTCGTCATGGTCTTGCCCAAAGCGCCGCCCATGCGGTTTTCACTATAGGACGATTTTTTATCTTTACTATTTTCAATCCTTTTTCTGATTTTTTTGGATTTTCATATTTTTTGATTTTTTTGATTTTTCTAAAAGATTTATGCTGAACCACCTAGTGGTGTTGACGTAGATGCCCCTGTCATAATGTGCCATCGATATCTTGCTTGAAGAAGCTGCTTTGCTAAGATATGTGCACTTGAATGCAACTTTTGGGATTCTTGATCTGCTTCGTCGATAGTAGGGTTAACTCTGTCTTTGTGCGCACATCGTGATAGATTGCCTTCTGAATCCTTATGATGAAGGGTCGTTGCCAATACACGGTCAATGTAAGAACTGGATATTATGTGTGGAGGCGTGGATGGAGTGCATTTAGGGATAAGAGATGGATTGGTTGACAGTTTGGAACCTTTGACTCTCCAAACTTGGGAAGATGAGCAATGATGGGTGGATACGGAAGTGTGCATGGAATTAGGATAGCTGCTTGATACACTTTGTATGTCGCTTGAAAAGCCTGCTTTTGATTTTGCGGACATCTTTGATGGATACCTTTCCCTCTTTTAGTTTGCCCCACAGTTTCTTTGACTGATGGAGTTTGATAGGGATGATCTTTCTTTGTATTCTTTGGTATCCATTTGTACTTGATTTGTCCATTATGCTTCTCTGCTTCTTTTGCTTTGATAATGTTCTTCGTATTTTGATTCAAATTTTTCCTTTGAAGTTGGTCCCAATTCATGGATGGGGTGATGGGTGGATGACGATTCATGACGTGACTAGTTGTAGTATTGACACTAGCTTCATCATAAGGACTCTTCATGCTCCCTATGTTGACGTTTTCTTGAGACGAAGTTGCCCCCAGTATGGTGATAGTATCACCTTTATTCATTGATTCTGCTTGTTTGAAGAGCTCTTGTTCAAAATGCATTCTCTGATCAATGATCACTGTAGACGACATTATTTCCATTTGTTGCTCTGCTATCTCTGAATGTTCTATCTGACTTGTTTCCTTGGGCAGATAGTGATGGATATCCTTATTCATGATGTCCTCAGTCTGAGTTTGGGACATATTTGATCCTGATGTTGATAACTCCATTTGATTGTAGGAGTTAAGAATCTGCTCTTTTTGTGTAACAAAATCTTGTTCTTGATGAAGATCATCTACGTGCCCATCTGTAGAAAGCATCTCATGGGTAGATGGAGGAGTATGTGCTACATGGATATGATCATCTTGCATGGATAAGAGAGTGTTCATTAGATTATTGTAGTATCTTGGAGATACAAATTCTTGATCTTGATTAATTTCGGAGTTGCTTTCGACATGCTTTGGATCAAGTTCTTGACATGGGGTAGCTTCAAATGATGGATTTCTTACAAAGGACTTTTGGATGTCGACATTAGGCATGGTCAAGTTCAAGGTTCCTTCAGTATCTGTCTCCATGAGGTCAAAGGGGATCAACATGTTTTGAAAAGGACCATTGCTAGACTTTGGTAAAAGATTTTGATCTTGCTTTGGAATAACTTCTTGAGATATGTCCTCTAACTCATAAGGCAATATAGAGACATTTTCAATATGATCATAGGTCGATGGATCGTGCATTATGTCAATAGGATCAAATAATCCTAACACTCCTTGAAAGAGATCACTAAAAAGTGGCTCTTGATGTATGGTGAGTTGATCATCGGATTGTGTAGATACATCCTCAATGTGCTCCTCGATGGAGAGGTTTTGATCATTGTTTTCGACAATTGTGGTGGAGAGATTATGAATGTCTTCGACCATAGAGTCAAGTGATGTTGATATTGCTTGAATTGGCTTATTATCAAGTTTTGTTGGTGGATTTTGATCGTGATTCAAAAGTGACTCTTGACATTTGTCGATTTGATCATTGGATGAAGTAAACGTGTGCTTAGTGATGGATTGATCTTGATCCTTGTTTTCAATAGTTGTCATCTTTTGTGTTTGTGCTCGTGTTGGTTGGGTAGCTTGAGAGGCTTGGGAAACTTGAAAGGATTGTTGCACTTGTTGAGCTTGTGTTGCTTGTTGCATGGCTAGATATTGTTGGAATCCCTTTTGAAAAGCAGCTTGTAATGTCGCGTCGTATTGGATTGATGTGGTGGAAATTGGTGGTGGTGGGGGTGGTGGTGGATTCAAAATCATGTTGGATGTAGTGACAAGTGTTTGAGATACGCTCGGAGCGATCATGGTAGTGAGAGGTTGAGATGTGATGGGTGTGATAGTGGTATTTGGAATGATTGAAGGGATAGTGATGGTTGGAATGACCGAGGTGATAGGTCCTTGAGAGACCAAATTTTGATTTGGGATCAATGTTGTTTGATTAGATACCATCCATTGGTGTGATGTCGATGGTATATTCAAAGGATTTGTCGTGATGGTTTGATTGATGTTAGGTGGATTGATTTGGATGGCATGATTGGTGTTAGGTAAAGGGGGAAGCCCTAAACCAAGGAATGATGTAGGTAATGGTGGTGGAGATTTCCCTTGGTGCAATGCCTCAACTATTTTGGAAAGTTCCGCAATTTGATCTCGCCAAATTTGTTCTTGATTTTGATTTTGACTCACTTGAGATAGTTGATTTGGCTTGTGTTCAAGTAGTTTTGGCATGCATGCTTGCGGTTTTTGAATGGGATCATGGAAAAATGGATTTTGGATGACATTTTGATTTGGGATGATAGGATGAACATTGTTGGTATTGGGAATCATTCTTCCAAAGTTTTCCAAGTTAGGATTCATGTTTTGAAAACTTCCACTTGGTACATCCACATTTGGTTTGTAGGGATTT
>VDFB02114818.1:0-16128 GCA_007258455.2 Sequoia sempervirens
CTGTTATGAAGTTGTCCAAGTCTGAAATAAAACCAGACTTAAAGAAAGGAACGGATGGCATAAAGATTTCGGATTAAAACAAATTGTTGAAGATTTCAAAATATGATAAACTTGAAAATCAAAGCAGAATGAGGGCAAACTATATTTTCTTTCTACAATAGAATACTCTAGGTGGGACGTCAAACTGGTGAGCACCTTGGTCATTGAATTTGAGCCATCTCAAAAACACAACAGCAAAAACTTCAAAATTTGCAGGCATAGTAGACAAGGTGTGTAAAGGTGTATTCGATTTCATTTTCTCTCTCTGCTCTATTTTTTCAAACCTACATATTTTGGAAGCGAACTTAGGGTTAAGAAGAGTGCAGATAAAATATGTTAAAGAAAAAATAAATTCAAGGACTATAATTTTGTACTTCAAATATTTATTTTTGGAACAAAATTGTACAATTTTTTATTGCAAGCAAGTCATTATCAGTTATGAAAAATTATGGGGGAGTTATAAGGGTTCTGTCTGGAGTGATAAGGATCCTTAAAACCAAAAATAATGGCTACCAATACATCAAGGATCATGCTTCCTAACTCTGAACTTTTGGGAGGTGACAACTATGCTGCTTGGAAGACTAAAGTCCAAACCCAATTGGAGTTTGAAGACCTTTGGGACATTGTCTTTGGTCACACAACTAGACCTGCACATGCTGTGTTGATCAAATCAAATTTGACAAGGCCAAACTAATCATTTTGTTTGGAGTTTCAAATGAGGTTCAAACTGATATAAGAACAGCCACCATTGCAACAGATGCTTGGGATCATCTTAAAACAGTATATAATGTTGATATTATTGTGCAGCATCGGGTGTCACTTCCAGCCCGAACTCCTTTACACTATTGGATAAATTAAATAATAGCCGTTGGCTATTTAATTTATAGAGATAGCGATTTTTATGAAGAGGCACGTCTTGTATATTAAATGATGATTAATTATTAAAGAGACTCGAATTCATGAAGAAGACGCAACTCTTGGTGAGGCCGACCTCTTGCATATTGTGGACGCGATTTATTGAAGGGACACATTCTTTTATGAAGGCCGACACGATGCCTTGAAGGGACATGTCTTCTACCTCATCTTGTATATATGATCGATGGCATTTCATTGTTGACAATCATTCATATTCAGTTGGTAGTTCATCACAAGTTCGATATATTCAAGTGTGAATTCTGTAAAAGAGCAGATTGCGAATTCTGTAGAAGAGCAGATTGATATCCTGTGGAAGACTGAGTTTATAATCAGTGAATTACATCATCTTGTATCTGTGTTGCATCAGTTTGTGGTGCTTCTATTTGGCCTTCATGTTGGCCTCTTGTAAAGGAGATAATTCTTGTCAACATTCAATATATAAGTGATATATTGTTGCTGGGTTTTTCTCCCTCAAGTGGAGGGTTTTCCCAGGGTATATGCTGTGTTATTTTGTCTGATTTTGAATTAATTTCTGTGCTTTACATCTGATCATAAAACTAACATGGTATCAGAGCGGGTATAAGGAAGATCTTGATCAGATTTAGTCAAGCAGCAATACTCTTCATTCTCTTTCTCATCTTCGATCACATCTATCTCTTCATCAAGATGGTGAACAGACTCAAGATCGAGGATAGACTTGAGGGAGCAACTTATTTCACATCTTAGAGATTCAGAGTTATGCTCGCCTTGGAGGAAAATGAATTAGCTGAGTTCATGGAGAGCAAAGTCCCCGAGCCTACTGATGAGGAAGAGAAGGTTCAATGGAAGAAGAAAGATACTAAGGCGAAGAAGATGTTAGTTGATTCCGTGAAGGATCATATTGTTCCAATCATCTCCAAGTTGAAGACGGCAAGAGAGATGCTTAAGACTTTGGAGATGTATGAGATCAACAACACGAGTCGTGCTCTTGCATTAAAGCAACAACTTCATCATTTCAAGATGGCGAAAGGGGAATCCGTTATCACTTACTTCATGAAGATTTCCAAGTTGAGAGATCAGCTCTCTACTATTGGTCATATTGTTGATGACAAGGATTTGACCATGTTGGCTCTTAACGGTCTTCCCTCATCTTGGGAGTCTTACATTCAAGGAATAAGTGTAAGATTGAAACTTCCCAAATTTGATCGTTTGAGGGCAAATTGTATTCAAGAAGAGTCTAGGTTGGTTGTGAGAGGTATTGGTCAAAGCTCTACTAATGAAGGCATTCATGTTCTTGCCACTCAATCCTCAAAGAAGAAAAGATGGAAAGAAAGGATATTTCAAGAGGAATAGAGATAAGGGATCTGATGGTGCTCTTGCATTCAAGAAGAAGAAGGATCTATCTCATGTTCAATGTTTTAGATGTGACAAGTATGGTCACTATGCAAAGGATTGTCCAACCAGGCCTAAGCAACTGACTTCCATTGCTGATGTTGATGTGATCTCTCCGCAGAAGGATTCAGGTGGTTTCCTATTCTATTCAGCTCTTTCAAGCAGTGTGCCTACCGACAACAATACTTGGCTAATTGATAGTGGTGCCTCCCGCCACATTACTGGATTGAGAGAGCATCTAACTGATTTGGTGGAGAGAGATTCTAGTGAACAATTCATTATTGGAGATGATGCTAGCTATTTTGTGAAAGGAATTGGGACCTCCTCTCTTCACTTGGATTTTGGTATTTCCTTGTAGTTGTGTGATGTGCTATTTGTTCTAGGCATCAAGCGAAACCTTGTCTCAATTTCAGCCTTGGAGGACAAGGGGTACCAAGTTGCATTTTCAGAAGGAAAAGTTCTTGCATGGACGAAGAACTCTAATATCAAGATTGCTCGGGTGATTGGAGTTTGACATGAGAGCCTCTACAGACTTTGCACTCGTCCACTTCAGGTGTTGGTGCATGATTCATCAAGTTCGTGTGAACTATGGCATAGAAGATTGGCTCACCTTCACTTTCGAGCGCTTCCTACCATGGAGAAGATGGTTTCAAGCCTTCCGAAACTCAACCAGGAGCATGAAGGCACTTGCAGAGGTTGCGCATTGGATAAGAATACTAAAGGTTCATTTCATAGTAGTGAAAGTAGATCTAAATGTATTCTTGATCTTATTCATTCTGATTTATGTGGTCCAATGTCTGTTGCTTCTTTGAGTGGTTTCTTGTATTACATTATTTTTATTGATGACTACTCTAGAAAGACTTGGATTTATTTCTTGAAATCTAAACAATCTAAGGAAGTGTTAGAGAGGTTCAAAGAATTTAAAGCTCAGGTAGAGAACTTGTCTGGAAATAGAATCAAAGTTTTGAGATCCGACAATGGAGGAGAATACATTTCCGGTAGCTTCCGTAACTTTTGCATTGAAGCAGGGATTAAGAGGGAGTTTTGTGTCCCTTACAATCCTCAACAGAATGGTGTTGCTGAAAGGAAGAACAAATCTATTGTGGAAGTAGCCAAAGCCATGATTCATGACCAAGATCTGCAAACCTTTCTTTGGGCGGAAGCATCTAGGACAATAGTCTTTGTTCATAATAGAAGTCCTCACCGCATTTTGGAGAACATGACTCTCAAAGAAGCATTCACAGGGGTGAAGCTGGAAGTAAGTCATTTGAGGATCTTTGGTTGTCCTATGTATGTTCATGTACCGAAAGACAAAAGGAAAAAGTTGTAACCTTCTGGCAAGAAGGGAATATTTGTAGGCTATAGTGAGACATCAAAAGCCTATAGAATCTACATTCTAGGTCAGAAGTTGATTGCGATCAGTAGGGATGTTACATTTGAAGAGGATATTGCATTCAAAAGATCCAAGGGCACTCACATGGAGATAGATAATGAAGAATCTCCTCAAGATATGGAAGTTGGCCATACTCCTGAGATTCAGAGGGAGGCTACTGAACCCAAAGAAGATGATGATCTAGTTGAGCCCTTGGAACCTACTGATGGGCCTATAGATATGATTGGAAGAAAAAGACCTCTTTAGGCTAGACAAACAATGCAGGAGGCAAAAAGGTTTGCAGTTCTGAGAGGAACATTTAGAGAAAGCAAGAGACCTCATAAGTTTTCTAGCTATGTTGCATTAATGAGTCAAATCATTGAATCTGAGCCTTCCAGTGTTGAGGAAGCTACTAGTTAGCAGGTTTGGAGAGATGCTATGTCTGAAGAGTATCAATCCATTCTCAAGAATGATGTTTGGGACATCGTACCTAGACGAGCAAATTGTGGTAACTACAAATGGCTCTTCAGATCAAGCATGTGGTGATGAGACATTGAGAAGTACAAGGCTAGGTTAGTGGCTAGAGGATTCTCCACGAGAAGAGGAGTTGACTATGAAACCTTTGCTCAGGTTACTTTCGCTATACCGCCGGTCGGGGAACATCATTACTGCGACATCTAAAGGATGGAAGATACAGGATGGACATGAAACATTTCTAGATAAGGTGCTTAATGAGGGAAAGAGGTATATATTGAGCAACGGTGGCTTTGAAGTACACATGGAAGGAGTCTCATGTTTGTGTAGGCTGAAAGAGGCTGTATGGCCCTTAGAAGTAGGCTCCTACGTTACTTGGTACGAAAGGATTGATTGTTACTTGTTAAGCTTGGGCTTCTCCAAGAATGATGCTGATTCAAACCTCTACTTCAAGGTAATTGATGGCGAAGCATTGATCTTGGTTTTGTATGTTGATGATCTAATTCTTACTGGAGAAGAACTCCTCATTATCAAATGCAAGGAGTTAGCTTCTGAATTTGAAATGAAGGATCTTGGTCTCATGCATTACTTCCTTGGCTTAGAAATATGGCAAAAGCTAGATGAGATGATTCTAAGTGAAGGGAAGTATACTATTGATATTCTGAAGAGATTTGGTATGATGGATTGCAAATCCATGTTTACACCTATAGAGACCAACTTGCATAAGTTGAAAGAAGTTGCAGCTAGTTCAGATTTGGTGGGTTCCACGATGTACAGGCAGTTGATTGGATCGTTGGTGTATCTAGTCAATACTAGACTAGATATTTTCTATGCAGTGAGTTCCTTAATTAGAGTTCATCGTGAACCAAGGCAAATACATCTAGTTGCAGCAAAGCATATCACAGCGCGAGATACCTTGGGAGGCCACAGTTGGATATGGCTTTGAGACTAACCGAGGTGTGGTTGAAGCTGCTTGGATTTATCACGATTACGATTGGAAGCGGTGTGATGCGGTGGAAGAGAGCACCTCTAGATGTTGCTTTAGTTTGGGGTCTGCAATAATGACATCCTAGTGTAGCGAGCGGTCTTACAGCCTTGAAATTACGGTAGAGGCAGTATATTGCAACTTATTGTCGCGCTTCGAAGCGGTGTAGCTTCGAGGAAGCTCCTTGTAGGATTGTTTGGACAATCAATGTGGAGCCTCACGCATTCTATTGCTTGATAACCAAAGGCTGTGTGAGCTTTCTATCAATCTGTGTTTTTTATGACAAAACTAAACATGTTGAGGGTAAATACCACTATCAAAGAACGTTGGCCCAGGGAAGGCAATTAGGTTAGAGTATCAGCACTAATGAGTAGGCGACATGCATTCTCACCCAAGCCTCTCTCGGGATGCAGTTTGTGGCTTTCCAGACAAGCTTGGTATGGTGGAGAATGAAGCCCCTAATTAGAGGAGTCTCAATACTCCCAGTGATCTTCAGTACATTCTGGGAGAGATTTGAGGTGCAAGCACTTGTTAATTCATCTTTCTTTGTGAGAGAAATTTGAGGTGAAAGCCCTTGTTTCCACCCTCTGGGAGTAGCCATAGTGGATGTCATCTGTGTGACTCTATGACAACATCACGTGAGAGAGTCCGTGATGATTTTTGTACTTGTGTTTATTCACCCTCTGGGAGTAGCCATGGTGGACGTCATGATGAGGTGACAACATCGCATTGAGTGATTCCATGATGGGAACTTGTGCACATATACCATACATGGGAGTAGCCATGGTAGTTGATATCACAATGGTGATGTCTTTCCTTTCCACATATGGGAGTAGCCATTTGTGGTTGACATACGATGGTGATATGTATTATGTATTTGGGTATCCTCCCTAGCTGAGAGGGAGTGTTGATGTTATTGTGTAGCATCGGGTGTCACTTCTAGCCCGATCTCCTTTACACTATTGGATAAATTAAATAATAGCCGTTGGCTATTTAATTTATAGAGATAGCGATTTTTATGAAGAGGCACATCTTGTATATTAAATGATGATTAATTATTAAAGAGACTCGAATTCATGAAGAAGACACAACTCTTGGTGAGGCCGACCTCTTGCATATTGTGGACGTGATTCAATGAAGGGACACATTCTTTTATGAAGGCCAACATGATGCCTTGAAGGGACACTTCTTCTACCTCACCTTGTATATATGATCGATGGCATTTCATTGTTGACAATCATTCATATTCAGTTGGTAGTTCATCACAAGTTCGATATATTCAAGTTGGAATTCTGTAGAAGAATAGATTGCGAATTCTGTAGCAGAGCAGATTGATATTCTGTGGAAGGCTGAGTTTATAATCAGCGAATTACATCATCTTGTATCTGTGTTGCATCAGTTTGTGGTGCTTCTATTTGGCCTTCATATTGGCCTCTTGTAAAGGAGATAATTCTTGTTGACATTCAATATATAAGTGATATATTGTTGCTGGGTTTTTCTCCCTTAAGTGGAGGGTTTTCCTAGGGTATATGCTGTGTTATTGTGTCTAATTTGTAATTAATTTCTGTGCTTTACATCTGATCATAAAACTAACAAGACCAAATAGAAGCATATACCTTTGGGACATGTGATTTTGAATTAATTGGAGTTTGAAGACCTTTGGGACATTGTCTTTGGTCACACAACTAGACCTGCATATGCTGTGTTGATCAAATCAAATTTGACAAGGCCAAACTAATCATTTTGTTTGGAGTTTCAAATGAGGTTCAAACTCATATAAGAACAACCACCTTTGCAACAGATGCTTGGGATCATCTTAAAACAGTATATAAGACCCAAAATTAATCTCCACTTGCAACATCAATTACATTGCCTACAAATGCAAAATGATGAGAAAGTAGAGACATTTGATAGAAGAGTTGCAACGAATAGGACATTGTTGTAAGCGCTAGGGGAAGAAGTAACAGATGCTTCTTTTGTACCCATAGTCCTGAGAGAACTACCCCCTTCGTTTCACATGTTTGTCACTAGTCTCAATGTGGCAATTTAAACACCCTCTTTTGAAGAGTTGGTAAACTTACTTGAATAAGAAGGAGCAATCTATGGTGAGACTTCAGACTCCCAAGACAATTAGGCTCTTGTATCTAAGTAGAAGGGAATAGAACTTGAACATCGTAGTGGTCCATCAAGATCACCAAAATCAAATTAGGAAAACTCTTCTACAAAGAAAATAATGTGTCTCATTTTTGGAAGAAAGGGACATGATCTCAAAGATTATCAATACAATTCCTACAACAATAGTTAATCCTGTCATAGAAAGCCGCATAAACCTTCTTAGGGGGACAAGAAGAAAAATCCCCATTGGCAGAAAAAGCCTAATAAGCAACATGGCAATGTTGCATCAATAGGAGATTTGGCTGAAGAGGATTTCTGGTATGCTGCAGAAATAAAGGCCTCCAACTCAAACAATTTTGTTTGGTATGTTGATTTTGGCGCATCTAGACATATGGCAAGTGGACAAAAGTGGTTTTGTGATCTCACTCCATCCACCTTCAATGGGCAAGTATCCCTTGGTGATGACACATAATATGAAGTTCAATGAATTGGTCATATTTTCTTGCCCCTCAAAACTCACAAATGCAAAATTACTAAGGTTTTATATGTTCCAAGGTTCACAAAAAATCTTCTCTCCAGCCAGCTAGTTATAGGCACAGCTTGAGAAAGTTATGAAGTGTATTGTCTCGTGGTGGAAGATGCGTGTGCGACCATCTGTTATTCCGGCAGGTCGCTCAACTGGTGGTGCCATTGATGGTGCCAGACAAGTCGTGCCGATGAACAGGCCGATCAACCGTGCCCTTGGTTTTGCTGCAATCTTTTTTTTAAATCAATACAATTACTAGACTTAATCGAGACATCATCATCCATGTGGTATAGAGTGCTAACTTCAAAACTTCTTCATTCACCATGGTGGCATCAACTAGACGTCATCACTTATTTCATACACCTGGGAGTGGTAAGCTCCTAAGGTTAAGGTCATTCCTAGACCTAGACCTAAGCCTTGAGGGTTCATTCCTGATGTCCTTGCCTACACATCCTTTCATAGGAAATCAAAGGCTTCGTAGTACGCCCCACAATGTTAGAGGAAGTTCATTCTCTCCTCTTGTATGAGATCTCAAATCTCTTTGCAAACCAAGACTATTCATAAAGCATATGCTATCAACTTAGCCCATTGTAATATAATGATATCAACTCACCATCAAGTGTTGGTTCCATACCAGACATTACCAATCAGTAATTTGCAAATATACACAAATACACAAGGTTCGTATCATTCCATAATTCCCCAATTTTCATAGGGAGGGACTCGAGCGTTCGTCACACCTACACAAGGTGACTAGCTCATACACATCACATATACATGGTGATTGGTTCCAACATACATCACCTATACACAATGACTAGCTCCAACATTCGTCACATCTACCCAATGACTAGCTTCAACATATGCCACACATACACAATGACTAGCTCCAACATACATCACATATACAAAGTGACTAGCTCCAACATACGTCACATATACACTATGACTAGCTCTAGCATACATCACATATACACGATGGCTATCTCTATCATACATCATAAATACCCAATGACTAGTATCAACATATGTCATATATACACAGTGACTAGCTCATGCATTAGTGATGGGCTCATAGGTACATTGCATCACAATCAAATCTACAAGCAACAAAATTAAGTTTCATATGGATTGTGGATATCTAATTGCATTAAGTGTACATTAGCAAGGATGTTTTTGATGAGCAAATAGGATGCAATACCTCTTCCTCACCATCACTTGTTAGCACTCAAACACCAAAGGTTCTTGAACTTGAAGATGAGGAACTTGATGAAGACGCACAAGAAGAGGCATTGTTTCCATTGGATTAGTTCCCCCCTCATTCACCACCTCCATCCTCATCTCTTGTGCACAAAAAGCTTCCTAAGTGGTACCAATTCACAATGAAGGATGCTAAAGATGGTGCAGTTGCACATACATCTCTCACTAGGCCCAAAACTCTTATCAAGTCTCGTGAGGAGGTAAACTTGGCTCATATGTGTACAATTATTTAGAGTTTAGAACCAAAAACAGTTCATCAGGCTCTTGAGTCACCACCTTGGAAGGATGCCATGGATGCAAAATATCAAGCATTACTAAGGAATCATACATGGGAACTTGTTGATCTTCCACCAGGGAAGAAGGCTATTGGATGCAAGTGGTTTCTCAAAATCAAATATAAGATAGACGATATCATTGGTAAGCATAAGGCCTAACTTGTGGCCAAGGGCTATGCATAGAAGGAAGGTATTGACTATGATGACACTTTCGCCCCTACATCGAATATCAAGACTATTCATATGGTATTGGCAATGGCAACATTGCTTGGTTGGAAAGTTCATCAAAAGGACATCAAGAGTGCCTTTCTTAATGGAGATCTCAAGGAAGAAGTCTACATGACTCAACCAAAGTGATATGTTGCACCTGGCTAGTAGCAAAAAGTATGTAGACTTGTCAAATCCCTCTATGGTCTTAAACAAGATCCTTGAGCTCGGTACATCAAGATCATTGAGCATCTCCTTAATCATAGATTCTTTAGGATTCTTTATGATTCCAATCTCTACCTCAAAGAGCAAGGGGGAAAGATTGTAATCTTATTGTATATGTCGATGATTTGGTCATCACAGTGAGTTCTCTGCAAATGATTGATGCAACAAAGAATGATCTGAAATGATCATTTGACATGATAGATCTCGGGCTCTTGCATCATTGTCTTGGACTTTAAGTGTGCCAACAGAAGAATCATATTTATGTCTCTCAAATAAAATATGCCAAGACATTGCTCAAGAAATTCAGAATGGAAGATTGCAAACTATGTTGACACCCATGGAGATAGGCTTGCAACTTTCTTGCCCTGATCCATCACCTCAGGTGAATGCTACTCTTTATTGTTAGTTGATTGGGAGTCTCATCTACCTGACTTAAACTAGGCCCAATATTAGCTATGGTGTCAGCTATCTTTCTAGGTTTATGTAGGAACCTAAGGCTGTTCATTGTAAAGCAGAAAAGCGTGTTTTGAGATACATCTGTGGTACAATGACATATTGCTTAGAGTATAATAAAAGTGCAAATGTGTGGATACATAGATGCAAACTATGGAAGTTTAGAGGATGACACAAAGTTTACTTTAGGCTTCATTTTCTTTTTGGGATTCGGTTCGATATCTTAGGGGAGCAAAAAGAAAATCACTATTGCTTGCTCTTCCAAAAAAAGGAAAAATACCACATTGCAAGTGGAGCTGCCTGTGAAGCAATATGGTTACGTCACATTTTGACAAACATGGGTGTTCCTAAGATAGGTCCTATCACTTTCTTTTGCGACAGTCAGAGCGTGCTAAAGCTTGTTTGAAATATTGTTTTTCATGAGTGTACCAAGCATGTTGAGGCTCAGTGTCACTGTATCCATGAGCATGCTCAACAACAAAATATCCAACTCTAGATTTGTTCGACTCAAGAGAAATGTGCTTATATATTTACAAAATTTCTAGCAGTTGTGAAGTTTGAAGCTTTTATGTAATGTCCCTCTTCGCTTGATGATAAATTAAACAATAAGGGATATGAGAATAATTAAATCTGGGCACAAAAGCTATAGTTTATTTAATTGTTCATTAAGAATAAATGTGGGTTCACTTTAAGTGACGACTTATTGCTCTTTAGGCATCTCTACATGGGGTTAATAAATTAAAAGAGCCTAAGTTTAATATTTTGGCAAAAAGGACAAATTATCAATAGGAAGATAAGATCATTGCCTGGGTCGATGGCTATTTGAAGGAAAAAATTAGCAACAAAGAAAAGTTAAAAGGCTCAATCTGGGAAGAAGTTTCATTCAGAAAATTAGTCTTGTTTTTTTCTATTCACTCATTGAGCATTGAAGGAAAGATTATTCCAAGACGAAACCCTTGGCCCTTGTGGTGATTGGGACAAAAACCTCATATCACCAGATGTTTGCAGCTTACCCAAGCATTCCGTGTATTTCTGAAAGGTTTGAACAAACACACCTAAGACGTGTTCAATGTAGAAGGAAAGCGACTCATTCAAAGGACAAAAGTATCTCACAATTTGGCAGATGCAACATGTGCCACAAGAAGACAAGTGAGGTGCCGGATAAAGACAAGAATAGCCAACTGCCAGGTAATCAAGTCAAGATAGCATTTTATTTGAATATAATTTGACCTATCGGGTGTTGCTTGAAACAAGGAGTCATTATTATTCAAGTTTGGGCATTGGAATCATGTATATCTATTCACATCAGAAAAGATAAATTTGAGAAAAGGACAAACAATTACAAGGATTCTTTTGTGGCAATAAGACAAAAGATTATTCAGTTATCCTTGCATTGGGCAAAGAGGAGATAAAGACAAGGCATATAAAGACAAATGAGTTAACTTTCCAGCCTACGTGGAATTCTCTTTTACCCAAGCGTTGAAGTTGTATTACTTGATGGTTGTCTTACTTATGTAGTTGTTGTTCCTTCATACTGAGCTATTCTGGAGCTTGTGTTGCATTTCAGTCGGCATATACATTCCCAGGTTTGAATATAATTCCCATCTGCAACTTAGAGTCCATTACATACTTAGAATTTGTTATTGTGTCATTCTGTTTCTGCTAGTCTGAGTATAGTTTGTGTTTAATGTATTGCTGTCATAAACGGCTATAAATGCTCTCTGTTGTTGGTCTTTTCTGAGTGCAAATAACCTGGTTTTAGACTGTTATTAATTTATGATCAGATCCTTCTATGATATCAATCATGTTTGAAAGAAGAATTTCATAGTTTGATTTCTAGCTCTGCTTATGCATTGTAATTTGAATACCAATCTATATTTCTATGTTATTATGCTCAGAGTTTGATAAAGTGGAACACCTATCAAATTGAAATAATCGAAAAATCTCAGTCTATCTGGGAAAGGGATATTTTAGTGGTATCAGAGCTGGTAATCTTGCTAGCTTGTAGGGGTTTCTGAGTTGCATGTCAAGGGCAGGACCACACGGATATTTCACCAGAAGCAAATCAGGACAACCAAAAGAAGAGCCTGATTTTATCCTAGCTGAAGTTGAGATGGGCGAAAGAGGAGGTGGAAGCCTGCCAAGAGATTTGAATACGCAGTTTGATAATTTCTTGACTACATTTTCCCAACAACAGTAGCAAATGCTACAACAATTCCAGGATCGTATGATCACAACCATGGGCCAAATGAGAGTGGATCGTGATAGATCGAGTAGATCAAGTAGTGATCATAGCAAAAGTGATGCTGGATAGGGAAATCAAGATAGGGCAGCCTCTAATGCTGTTAGGACAACGGGTACAAGGTTTGATCGGCCTTTACGTCCTATATTTGTGCCAAGGCGAACTGAGGAAGAAGCAATTCCAGAGTTGGAGGTAGAGACAGACATCATTGTTGATGTCATGGTGGCCTATGATCAATATAGACCTCTCCCACCTGATGTAAGACAGTTAATTAATTTGAATCAGTTTATGAACCAGCGGAAAGATAAAGCTATAAACAAACTAGAAAGGCAAGAAAGGGGTCTCAGAAGATAGACGGGTCAAGGCACTCAACCCAAGGAATACAAGGAAGCATTGAATAAAATTCCTCTACCGACCTTTGATGGAAGTGAGAAGATAAGTGCCAGATCATGGGTGCATAAACTTGACACATTCCTTTCTCTGAAACCTATGGAGGAAGAAAAGGCTATACAATTTGCTATGATGCATGTTGAGGGTGTAGCATATGATTGGTGGCACCATGGGTTAGTATCACAGGATCATTCCTTGATACGTTCATATGAGGAGTTTGTCAATAAATTGATTGCACGCTTTGACCGAAAGGAAATTGAGGTTTACTACAGGGATTTGGCTTAGCTGAAGCAGATTGGACATGTTGAGACTTACATCAATGAGTTCCAAAAGATAGCAGTCATGGTTCCCGATATGTCTGAGAGGCGTGTTACTATGCTGTTTGTTGAGGGTCTGAGTGATAGATTGAGGGGTTTAGTGAAGGCTCATAAGCCCAATACACCACGTGACGCCATTGGCAAAGCCCTTAACTTGGAGACTACCCCTCCCTTCTAGCCTCAGAGAAAGACCTCTAGTGAGTTTCAATCAAAATAAAAGGATTTCAATGAGCAAAAGAACACCCCACCAAAACCTGAACAGGAATCCAAAAATGAACTGCACAAGAAAAATTTATGCTTCACCTACAAGGAGCCCTGGGAGCCTGGTCACCGTTGCCTTGGGAAAGGCAAGGTGCATTACATAGAGGTCCATTCCGATACTGATGAGGAAGTTGACATGAGTTCAGATAGAGATCATGACAAGCGACCACACAATGATGCCAATAGAGGAGATATAGCTCACGGTACTATTGTGGCACTATTGGAAGTTCCTAAGTATCATACTTTTCAAGTAAGAGGAGTTGTTAATGGACAACGGGTCACTTGTTTGATCGACAGTGGAGCTACTTACAACTTCATCGATGAGGGATTGGTTGTGAGGAAGGGATTGTAGGCTGAGGAATTTCCAAGTTTTAGAGTTATGATGGCAAACGGTTTTAAAAGGAGTTGCACTAAGAAGGTTCTTCAGTTGAGTGTGTAGTTGGATGATTATGTGGTCACTGATGATTTTTATGCAGTTGGGATTGGTGAATCTGATATTGTCTTGGGCATTCAGTGGCTATAGTCACTTGGGAGATATATACAAGATTTCCAGCGGATGGAGCTAGAGTTAACAATAGATGGGAAGAAGATTGTATTGAGAGCTTTAGCAGATGGTGCTCCAAGTGTAGTGACAAGAAAGAGGATAGAGGCTCGTTTTATGGATGATGAGGTGAATGATTCTACATGGTGCATGACACTTTCACTTCCAAATATGAGTCATCATACTTATGAGGATTTGGAGAACATGATAATCAGAGTAGCGCAACGGTCCTCTGCGAAGACTAAGGTATGTGATGGTGAGTTTTCTGATTACATGTTGAGAATCTTTATACTACCTTCTAGGAGAAATAAGGTGATGCTATTTGCAGACTTCCTGTAGTATTGTGTTTCTGATATTAGAGTTTGCAGATTTCTGAGATTGATATGGGATCCTGGAAGTTGGTGTTGGGTATGCAAGTATCGATTGCTTGGGACAAGCAATCTCCGGGAAGGGAGGACTCTAATGTCCCTCTTCACTTGATGATAAATTAAACAATAAGGGATATGAGAATAATTAAATTTGGGCACAAAAGCTATAGTTTTATTTAATTATTCATTAAGAATAAATGTGGGGTCACTTTAAGTGACGACTTATTACTCTCTAGGCGTCTCTACATGGGGTTAATATTTTGGCAAAAAGGACGACTTATCAATAGGAAGATAAGATCATTGCATAGGTTGATGGCTTTTTGAAGGAAAAATTAGCAACAAAGAAAAGTTAAAAGGCTCGATCTGGGAAGAAGTTTCATTCAGAAAATTATTCTTGTTTTTTTCTATTCACTCATCGAGCATTGAAGGAAAGATTATTCCAAGACAAAACCCTTGGCCCTTGTGGTGATTGGGACGAAAACCTCATATCACCAAATGTTTGCAGCTTACCCAAGCATTCCGTGTATTTCTGAAAGGTTTGAACAGACACACCTGAGACGTGTTCAATATAGAAGGAAAGTGACTGATTCAAAGGACAAAAGTATCTCACGATTTGGCAGATGCAGCATGCGCCACAAGAAGACAAGTGAGGTGCTGGATAAAGACAAGAATAGCCAGCCGCCAGTTAATCAGGTCAAGATAGCATTTTATTTGAACATAATTTGACCTGTTGGGAGCTGCTTGAAACAAGGAGTTGATTATTATTCAAGTCTGGGCATTGGAATCATATATATCTATTCACCTCAGAAAAGACAAATCTTAGAAAAGGACAAACAATTACAAGGATTCTTTTGTGGCAATAAGACAAAAGATTATTCAGTAATCCCTTTGCTGGACAAAGAGGAGATAAAGACAAGGCATATAAAGACAAATGAGTTAACTTTCCAGCCTACGTGGAACTCTCTTTTACCCAAGCATTGAAGTTGTATTACTTGAAGGTTATGCTGTAATGTCCCCTTCTAGTTGACATTGACATATCAGCAGGATTAGCCTATTAACGGCTCTCGTAGGCTAATGAGGCATGGTGAGAGAGTCATCTGGCAGTCATTTGGTGATTACTTGGCTCAGTATTTGGTTGGAGTAAGGTTTTCCATCATATATCATTATTGTTTCTATTTATGGAAACCTTATTTTATAATTTGATGTTGAGATGCACTTTATTAATAATATAATATTTTAATATTTTATAAAGTGAAAAAATTAAAATATATTGGAATCTTCTAGAAGTCAAAAGATAATATTATTTTAATGAGGCCGACATGAGAGATGAAATATTAGAGCCAAGTTACCGTTTTCAAATTACAAGCACCCGTTAAGGTTAGATGATAAACCAAAACGTACTGAAGCAACTCTAACCAGTATGTACACCAGGCTCCCGATGTGGGCAAGGTGTGAGCATTGGTCAGAGGATCTGAATCAAACTGCTTATGCAAAAAGCAACTCTAACCAAGAATGGCGCCGATGATGGCGAGCATATGGTCGGAGGATCTTCTACTCTAAATACTGAAAGGGAACTCAACGTCAAGTATGTGCTACCCAATCCAATGCGGAGTGAGGGGCGACCATATGACGGAGTGATTACAGAATTCAATGCTTGAAATGAAATGCTGAAACTGGAAATTCTCAACACCCAGAATGTGCTTGCTCACCCAGAATGGGAAGTAGCTACCATAGGGCGGAGATTCTATCTATTACAACAATTATTGAAGAGGAATGAGTATTACAATAACGA
>VDFB02114819.1:0-16327 GCA_007258455.2 Sequoia sempervirens
CCATCATATTTCAAAGGGATCGATGCTTTTATTAAGGTTAGAACATGTATTGTAATTCATTTGTGCCTTGATAATGATTGCGTATGACTGGAATTTCCCTACTGTTTACAAACTTTTGTAATATATATATGAACCGATTAATTCTTTCGTAATCTGTATACGATGCACCTATAAAAGAAATGATTGTCTTTATTTTTCTGAGTGAAGTTTTCATAATATAGTTGCAATGATATTAATTCAGTTGTTGCAATATTCTATACATTTCACTTGAAACCCGAGAATTAAGTATAAGCACAATTAGATGATATTGAATGACAACATGCTGGCATTGTCATAAATCATAAAAATCTGTTTGGTCGGTGTGGGTTTTTATAGCGGTATCAGAGTTGGTGTTCTTGCTAGCCTATGTTTTCATGAGTGACAGAGAGAGAAGGTACTACAATAGGGAGATTAAGAAATAGTGGACGCATACTTAGGTCCTTTAAGGGGAAACTGCTTCTAGTATTTTGGGAATACACCAGATATCTCCTTCTGGTAGTGGCATTGACTCCTCTATAGGAGGTGGTGCACATATAGAGGCAGAGATGGGTGATAGAGGGGAAGATCAGAAAGACGAAGACCTCCTTAATGCACTATTGGCAGAAAAATGGGCAACAAACCAACGAATGACACAATAGATGGAATTAATGACCCAAACTTTGCTTAACAACAACAATAATAACAATAACCATAACAACCGAATGGCCATAATGGAGGCAATAATGGTCAAGGAGACAATTCGGTTAATAAACAAACTCCTAACCAACGTACTGCATTTGCAAGCTTAAGGCCTTTACTACCTATTTTCCCAGCCACAGTAGAGCCTCAAGAAGGCAATAGACCCACATTGATCGAGTTGCAAGAACAACTCAGACAAGATTGGGTCGATGCACGATTGGGCTTTCAACATGACATCTCCCTCTGTGATTATATAGACTTGAGGATGTGACATGCCCAACAAGGGTAATGGAGAGCATCACAATGACCTTAAGAGGAAGGTTGGTAAATTGAGTTTTCCTTTTTTTGATGGATTAGGGAAGACATCAACACGTGCTTGGGTTTAGAAAGTTGATACATATTTCTAGTTGAATGCAATGCCTAAAGATGAAGCGATAAAATACACTGCCATAAACCTAGATGGAATTGCCCACGAATGGTGGCATCATGGAATAGTCACCATGGGCCATGATCAGATCACCTCTTATGCTGAGTTTATCGAAAGGTTAATTGAGAGGTTTGATGTCATGGATCCCGAACTCCATTTCAAAGAGTTAGCTCAATTGAAGTAGTGGGGATCAATAGACAACTACATTGCTGATTTCTAAAGACTTTCTGTTTGAGTCATTGATATCTTCGGGCGAAGAATCCTGGTTTTATTCATGGATGGTTTGATGGAACCTTTAAGGGGTTGGGTCAAAGCCCTCATCCTAGCTCGCTACAAGAGGCAATCAAGAAAGCTAGGGACATGGATTTTGCCAATCTGAAGAACAAATTTTAGTCGAAAGGCTCTACCTCTCAGAAGGACAAAGGCAAGAAGCCATTTTAGAAAGAATGGCCCAAAAAAAGTAGGATGGATGATGACTTGACAGGAGTTGAGAAAGAAATTATGATTCAGCTACAGAACCAGGGCATAGGTGTCTTGGTAAGGGCAAGGTACATTATATAGAGATTGTATCAGATAGTGAAGAAGAGGAGAAATCTGATCATAACCAAGGCAGCAAACATAGTGAATTAGATAAGGAACAGTTGGGTGCCAATGAGATGCCACCTAAGGGAGTGAATGGTGGTACTCTGACTACTATGTCTGGTATACCAAAATTCAACTCTTTGAGTTCGTGGAGTGCTATAGGGACAGAGGATCACAGTCCTAATTGATAGTGGGGCTACCCACAATTTTATAGACTCTTCTATAGTTACTAGGAAAGGTTCGCAGATTGTGGAGCATGAAGGGTTTAATGTCATGGTTGCAGATGGATACCAGAGCTCTTGTATGGAGAAGGTCCCTCAGATGAACATCACGATTGGTAATTATATAGTTACCGATGATTTCTATGTGGTAGACTTAGTTGACACCAATCCCATTTTGGGTATTCAATAATTACACACGCTTGGGAAGTATTCTTAAAACTTCCAAACCATGGAATTCAAGTTCAAGGTAGATGGTAGGAAAGTGGTGTTCAGGGGCATGTCTAATGGAGCTCCCAGAGTGGTTTCAACCAAATGTATGGAGAGCATTTTCAGACATGGTGATGTTGCTTGGGCAGCACAATGTTTGATTTCTTCTAAGACCATGGATAGTAGGCCTAAGCACTACCAGGATGATTTGCAAGAGGTTTTGAACAGTCGCAGTAGTCTTAAGTGATATTCCTCTAGGGAGGCCACCGAACAAGGGATTTGAGTATACCATTGAGCTTGAGGGGGACAAGCCTGTCATTACTACTCGCTATCTACATCCCAAGAAATTCAAGGATGAGATTGAAAAAGCGATCAAGGAGTTATTGGATATGGGTCATATTAGGCTGAGTTCGAGTCCTTTTGCCTCTTCTGTGGTGTTGGTTAAAAAGAAGGATGAGACTCTTAGAATGTGCATTGATTTCCACGCTTTGAACAAGAAGACAATAAAAAATATGTATCCCATTCCCAGGATCGATGAATTGTTGGATGAGCTACATGGGGCTGTCTTCTTCTCGAAGATAGATCTTAGATTAGGACACCACAAGACCACGGTGCAAGACCAGGATATCCATAAGATAGCTTTCAAGCATAGTTCCACAAATTTTCTAGATGAGGGGATAGGGGGACGCATTTTGGGGATGGGGGGATGGGGGGACGGCGGCGGGGGAGTGGTGCTGAAATACATATAGTACTTGAAAAATTAGTTATAAAAAGATGTATAATTGTAGAAGCCTAAGGAATAAGTGAAGTTTAAATAGTACTTGAAGTACATAGCACACTTAGATATATAGTCAAAGGCTCAAATGTAGACAAAACTCATGGAATATAAAATCCATGACATCAAATGTTCTAGACAAATATGAAAAATCAAAACAATAACTAGAAGTCTATGGCTCAGAGGAGCTTGCATCCTTCCTACGAATGTGTCTAAGATAGGTCCTAGTTGATGCAACAACTATAATCTCAAGTTTGAGGGCAATTACTCCAATGGGGTTGAGGGGCAATGCCCCATGCATCAGTCTGGGGGCAATGCCCCTAGTGGGGTTGGGGGCAACGCCTCCAGCAGGGTCAAGAGGTAGTGCCCCCCATGGGGGTTAGGGGGAAACACCTCTCATGGGGCTTGGGGGCACCAAGCCACCAAGCACAAATTAAGACCTCCAAAACCATACAAACCTTCATGGTGTACATCATTTTGCATTCACAATAAATGAAAATAAAAAAACAAGTTTTAATTTTAAATTTTTATGTTTTTGTTTTGCACTTTTCAAACCTGCGAGTCTCATTACTATGGACTTTAAACACATTGCAATGATTTCTTTGAACTAGTGAACATTGAAAATCAAAATATAGACATTGGAATGAGAACTAGAAGTTTTTTTTAAAAATCATTATTTTTTTTCATTTTCGTGGGAAACGCTTGGGAGTTTCTTGGGTGTCTCGAGGACATCCCAGTCCCCTTTTGGCCAGAAATGCCGAGGAAACATCCCCTTGAAAGAGAAATGTTTAGGAGACGACAGGGTAATGCGAAGACGGCGGAGGGGTGTTTCCTAGACGTCCCTACGTCTCGGGGACGTCCCCGTCTCGTGTGCAATAGGATTTTCGAGGGGGATGCATCCTTGTGGAACACCGCTTTCAAGTGTTGCTATGGGCATTATGAGTTTTTGGTCATGCCTTTCAGTTTGACCAATGCTCTCACAACATTTCAGTCCTGCATGAATCACATCTTCAACAAGTAGTTGCAGAAGTTCCTTGTATTTTTCAATGATATACCGATATACAACAAAACATGGGAGTACCACTTGAAGCATCTTGATGAAGTGTTGGGCATCATGGAGATACAATCATTGTATGCCAAGGCCTCGAAATGTGAGTTCAGGATGAAGGAGATACTATACTTGGGTCACATCATCAACACACAAGGAGTTTAGGTGCATTAGGTAAAGATCCAAGTGATCTTAGATTTTCCACCATCGAGGACACTCATGGAGCTGCGAGGGTTCTTTGGCCTATATAGTTACTACAAGCAGTTCGTCAAAGGGTTTTCACAGCTTGGGGCACCTCTCATAGACCTCACTAGGAAGGGTGCTTTTAGATGAACCAGTGAGGCTAAGTGAGCCTTTGACAAACTTAAGGAGGCCATGAGTACCTGTCTAGTTCTTGCATTGGTGGATTTCATGCAGCCCTTTGTGCTGGAATGTGATGCATTAGGAGAGGGGATTCGTGTAGTGTTGATGCAGAATAGGCATCCCATTGCCTATGAGAGCAGGGAGCTCCGAGATGCTGAAAGGTTGTATTTTGTATATGACAAGAAAATGCTCGCCATCATGCAAGTTCTAGGTACTTCCTGGAGCAGAAGGACTTGAATGAACGCCAATAGTAATGGGTTAGTAAAATTCAGGTGTATGATTTTGATATCGAGTATGTGAAGGGGGAGAAGAATACAATTGCCGATGCTCTTTCTAGGAAGCCCACCATAGGTTCGTTGTTTGAGATTTCAGCGGATTGGAAAGCTCTTTTGCTAGTTGAGTACTCTTAAGAATGTTTTTGCTTGTGAATTGGTGGATGGCTCAATCCAAGATGATAGGTATAAGGTAGTGGATGATATCATCTACTACAAGAATAGAATATTCTTGGTTGCAGAATATAGGTTGAAGGGGCAAGTCATGAGAGTTGTGCATGACACTCCTTTGGCAGGACATCCATGGTTCTTTAAGACCTATAGGTAGATTAGAGAGAGGTTCTCCTAGAGGGGCCTCAAAGTTGATGTTTTGCGCCATGTTAGAGAGTGCACCACTTGTTAGTAGAACAAGTCGAAGCACACTTTCCCTGTGGGTCTACGACAACCTTTGGCTATCCTAGAGTAGAAATGGGATAGCATATTGATGGATTCCATCATCGACCTTCCAAAGGTACAGGGTAAAGATTGCATATTTGTAGTGGTTGATCGAATAACGAAGTTTGCATATTTCATGGCTATATCTTTAGAGTACAAGGCACCGCAAGTGGTTGATTTATTCTTCAAGGAGGTATTCAAGCTATATGGGTTACTAAAGAATATTGTTAGTGACAGGGATAGTTGTTTTCTTAGTGCTTTCTGGTAGGAGTTATTAAGGTTGTTAGGTACAAAATTAACTCCGAGCACCAACTATCAACCTCAAACAGATGGGCAACCAAAGATAGTGAATAAGTGGATTGAGGGTTATCTATGCAACTATGTTACGGGGTAGGAAAGGGCCTGGGTTAGATGGTTGCACTTGGGTGATTATTGCTATAATACCACCTATCATATGTCCATTGGGATGTAACCTTTCAGAGCGCTGTACGGTTATGAGGCATATTCATTTTTGGATGTGGCATTTGGTGATAGTCAGGCACCCAAGGCAAAGGATTGGATATAGGAGAATCAGGATATCCTTAAGTCACTTAAGGATAATTTGCAGCACGGTCAAAATCAATACAAGATGTATGCGGACAAGCATAGGAGAAAGCATACTTTTGAGGTTGGAGATTGGGTCTATCTTCGCCTTTAGCCATACAGATAGTCCTTTTTGAAGAGGAATGGTGCTGAGAAGTTGAGGCCGAGGTTCTATGGGCCGTACAAGATCATTAGGAGAGTGGGTGAGTGGTGCAGGAGCACCTAGGAAACACTAGGCAATTGCACTAGGCAATTAGGAAAACTAGGATGAATTTTTGTTTTTAATGTGTTACCATGAAGGTCATGTTGACCATTGAGTAGAGGAGATAGCTTAGGGATATGTTTGATCTCTAGGATAGAAATTGAGAAAGGGTGGATGAGTTTAGAAACTCATTTTACTTAGTTTACTAGAAATTGGCAAAAGTTGCAAAATGGTGCATTTTGCAACTTTGCCACAATGTAACTGACATGTCCAACCAAGGGGAGGCATAACTACTTTTGTTGACCTATATAGGGTGTGCCTCGACCTGAGAGCAAGGTTGGAAGCATTTTACTTTGATTGGAGTTTTTGAATTCAATAAAAGACAGTGGTGTTTTAGTGTGAATTTCTGGTTTTGTCTCTGTTGACGTGCGTTTTATGACATGACAAACATTTTAGAACAAAGTGTCACAGACGCTCTATTCTCTCTTGAAAAACTACTTCCTATGCTAAGATTGCCAGTAAGTTCATAGGGTAATTCCAATGTTTAAGATGAACGTGGATAGGCTCTGTGGTATGGATGTGATTTGCTGTGGGCACAAGTAGATTTTGCAAGTCATTCTGAGAAGTGGAGACATGAATGCAGTACCATTTTTGGATTTTTTGATTTTATAAGAAAAAAAGTGAAAAAAGATTTAGGGTTTAGAGAATCTATTCTACTCCTAAGAAATCAAGAGAAGACGAAGACTAAGTGAAACCAAATAAACTATACTCTGTTTCGCCACGTTCAACGACAACTACGCAGAGCAAGTGCAATCTTCTAGGAATGTGCTTGTGATTTTCATGGGATAAATAATTGCCATCAGATCGAACAACAATTATCAAGACAGAAGTTAAGCATCCACAGTAAAGCTCAGTCTAACTTTGCACATTGGGCGAAATCATCCACCCAAAGAAAGTATGAGCTTGGTTTCACTAATCGACGTTATCAATCAATCATTCTTCTAACATACATTTTAATTTAAATCTACTAAGAGAGAAAGAAAATATGCGACCATGCAACTATTCAACAATCAAGTACTCAAAGCACCTCATGCATTTGAACTTCATTATCAAAGTAGCGTTTTCACAACAATCTCATAAAACTCTCTCTTTATTTCTAACTATCTCAAATCTGCTCTAACTCTTAATCTCCTCTAACTTCTAAGCTTCTAACTATCCATCAATCTATCTTCTAATGAGAATGAGAGAGTGAGGGGGGGGTTTATATAGTTTTTCCGGATTACAAAGAACGGCCCAGATTGATTCAAGATCAATGGCCAAGATTAAATTGAACTAAACCCTAATTAGGGTTTCCAAAACCACAATCAGTTAACTAAAGAGAACACTAGACAACTGGAGTGTCGTCCTTATCCGCTTGTGCAGCCTCACGTTCGGCGAACCTGGACACTATCAGGTCGACCTCCTCCATAGCAATGTCGGGCAGCACGCTGATGTTGTACTCCAGCAAATCCAAGTTCTCGGCACATTCTGCAAACACATTCGCCCATATTGGCTCTTGTAGCAAGAAAGAACTTCTGGTAGCCATGAAGTCGAATATTTTGGTGAAGCCTTCCTTCATGATTGGCCCGGTGGTGGAGAAAACTTTCTGTACTTGCTCCTTCAAACTCCTTGACCGCAAGTGTTTCCTTCGGACAACCTCCTTGTCGTGCACATTTGCAGCCATCTCATAGATTTTTCTTTGAATTTCTTTTACTTGTTCTTCGACTCTACCACCATCCTGTTTCACCTTTTCGAGGACTCCTTTCCTTGAGGCTAGAGCATAGTACCATCCGTTGAAGTCATAAGCTGCTCCAGCTTCAATAACTTTATCTTCGATCAACCGTTGCTTTGAAATGCCCTTCAGTTCCCGGATGTATGGGATGATCCTGCTCTGAATGTCCTCGAGACTGCTCCATGACTCTGCAAGATCTGCAACTCGTGAAAGTATGAAGGAAGCCTGCTCATTTACTTGCGCCAACTTTCTTGCAAACACCAACGCCTCTTTTTTCCTTGCAACCATCCAATCTTTAGCCTCCCTCGCTGTTGTCAACTCTTCTTCAAAATGAGCATCTGGTTCCTGTGAAGCAGTTGGAGGTAAAGGCGCCACTTGTTCGCCTTCGTTTAGTGGCCTAGTCAGGTGCTGGATATAATCTTTTAAACGCTGAATTTCTTTCTTGTATTCTTTCTTCTTGGCAACTTCTTTTTCTAATCTGCCCTTGATGGTGGCCACTGAATTATCCAAGTCTTCGACTTCCTGCCCCTTTGATGTCGGACCCATGTCGACAGTCGTGATAACATATTCTTCAGGAGCAATCTCGTCTTGAAACTTGTCATCCGCAGGCACTGCAATTTGCACCGTGCGATTTCCAGCTTCATCTCTTTGAATAGTTGAGAACTTTTTGGCCTTCTTCCTCGGGGCAGTCTGTTCTAATCTTGCAAGAAAATCTGCGTCATTGTCCTCCTCCGGGACTTCCACTGGCGCTTTTCTTTTCAATCTTTCCCTCAGCCACTCAGGTACCGTTGGCTGTTCAATCATGTCCTCTTGATTTTGGACGTCTGGCATGTCCTGTACTTCCTGTTCTTCTTGAATTTCCGGCACACTTTGAATTTCTTGGACTAGCTGCATATCCTGGATCTCCTGGACGGATGGGTCCTCTTGAATACCCTTGAGGGCGGAAATCATTCCTTCCTCGAATTCTCCATCCTCGATGTCCGTGTCATTACCCGATTCCAAGATCTCTGTGCTTGCCGGAGAGGGTTGATCGTTATCTTCTATCTGGATTGGCTCTATATTTTCCACTGGAGAAGGTATCATGGCATTTTCCCAGGATTCTCTATCCATGGCAAGCATCTCTTCTATGTTCCGGGATGTAGCCGACTGGAGAGGTTTAGCCCTATGTTTCTTCCGTGAAGGACCCTCATCTATCTCTTTACCTTTGTCTTGAATTGCAGCTTTATCGGCTTCTTTTCTCTTTTTGGAGTTGGCAGCATCTGCTTGTCCATCAGCATGAGATGCACCGGCGTTCGAAGAACATGACTCGGTGTCTCCCATCAACTCATAAGTAAAATGTACGTTTCTCTGCTTTAACACTTCTACTTGCCTATCTATCCACCACTGAGAGTATTTGAAAACAGGGCGCATCAAAGTGGTTAGATCACCCATCTCAGGCTCGAACCATTTTACAGGTGGAAGCGGCTCATTTTCTTTGAAGCCTGGCTGCACATATATCCCGTCATCTTGCAGCTGGTCAGGTATTTTGAAAAGCTCTGTCGCTCTTATCATGCTCAGGGGTAACCTTGACCATAATCTTCTTCTTACATCGTATTCATCGGCTGCGTTGGCCCAAAAGTCCTCTAGGTCAACCCGATGTTTGTATCTTTCTCCGTCCACAATCTTGATGTGATGAAGCGGATCGAAGTTGCTTCTGGCTTTGTATGATATAAAAGGATACTGTTGAATCTCCAGTCGAGCAACCTCTGCTGCTTGGGCTGTTGGGCATGACTCCTCCATGTTGCCGATGAAAAAGGGGAAGGTGACGGCAGCCTTCTGCTTGGGTCTTTGGATGTTCTGGTATGTTTCTAGTTGCCTTAGCACTTCCAACAACACCATCCTATTTGTCGGGTAGACAGGCAGCCTATAAGGATTTCCGGAAAATCCTTGGATTCTGATGTAGGTGAACTTTGGATATTGAATAAACCAGAATCCATACCGGCTTATCAAGCTTTTGGCTTCATGCGAGAGTCTCTGGTGCGTTCCGCCCTGAAGAAGCCGGGTGATATACATCAAAAATGCATCGTGAGCTCTCCGGAAATGGGACTTTTCTTTCAGCTGCAGCTGTGGATAGCAGTCGTAGACTTTGAATTTCCCCTCGCCATTGCCGACCACTCCTTTGCATGTCAAGCCAGGATATTTATAATATCTTGCCAATGAATAAACAACGTATGAGCTCATGTGGAAAACTTTGGTCTGTTCAAAGTTGACCAACTGTTCATGCAGGCTGTCACTGATCATCCTGGACCAATTAAACATTTTGACTCCAGTGATTATCTCGTCAATAAAATAATACATCCATTCTTCGAAAGGGGCACCGTGAGCACTGCCTACCATTCTGTTAAGTAGCAGAACGATATCACCATATTCTTCTTTGAAGTGGGTTCTGATCAACTTTTAGGCATCTTGCTGGCAGTAGGCTTTGGTTTTAGCAACCAATTTTTGTTTATATTCGATGCACATAGATCCTTCTGACTTTGATAGAGTTTGAATGTGTCTTGTTTGCTGCGGTAGGATGTACGGTTGTATACTGGAATGCCAAAAGTCTCCTGGATTGCCGGCTCGGACAAGTAAGCAAGGACTCTCCCGTCAGTAGCTTCAATCTGTCGGTCTTGTGCGTTGTAATGAAGTGCACACTCTACCATTAACTCGGGACATTCTTTTGCTGGTGGAAATCCAGCTGCATGGACGATTCCGTTTCGCATCATCCTCATGGCGATTGGCGTTGGCAGACGTCCGTCAGTTCCATACATTCTCTTTCGGAAATCTTCAAGATCAACGTGGCCAAGGTCCGTGTCAAGAACGTGCTCCCACTTGGACTTAATCTTTGATTGAGTTTGGACACCTTTACTTGCAAATTTCATCTTGGCTGCCTCGAAAAATAGATCTGCAAGAGAAGGAAGAAAGGAAAATCAGAATTAAAATCAATTTGAAAGAACATTCCAGCTGGTAATCAACTTAGACTTCACGAAAAATAACAATCTGGAATGAAAATAAATGGTGGAGCTTCATGTTAACATGAAATGGACAAGAAAAAATCTGCCTTGTGACTTCGTGAAGACGTGATTGCGACTGCAATGCAAGCTGATAACAGAATATTTCTTTCACTTTGCTGCAAAAATCTTTCAGCCTTTTGCCTTAAACACTTTTCTCTCACCACCTTTCTTCTCAAAATCGAGTGATTGCAAAAATGAAAAATGAAATCACTTATAGAAGTGAGAAGGTCGATCATTTTAGCATATTTGCAAAGTTTCCCTTGAATCAAGTTCGAACTCATTCTTTCATTTTGTTTCTGAATGGCAAGTTCTATCCTTAACAACTTCGTCCGGGAAAGTTTCTAATTTCATTCACAGTCCAACAAGACTCCTTTTCTCACTTTCCAATTTCGAAATTTTCATGACTTATCTCCTTTTTGGTGTTGGAAATAAAATATTAAAATAATTAAAAATAATTATTTTATGTGTCCATTCCAACCCGTTCGATTTTATGGCTAATTACTTTTGATTTTTTCGAAAATTTCTCGCCATATCCAATTTATTTGTCCATGATTTTTTGATCGTTTCTCAAAAATATTTGGCCATGTCCAATTTTATTTGGCCAAAAATGTTTCTTGTCCGACATTCTCTAGTCACGTCCAACTTTTTCTTAGCCATGTCCAAAGATTTTCTAGCCATGACTTGTCTCTTGTCCAAAATTCTTTCGCCATGTCCGATTTTATTCATCCAAATTCTCTTGATTTTTCACAAATTTTCCTTGACAAATCCAATTTTATTTCGTCCATTTGCTCAATTTTTCTAGCCATGGCGAAGATTTTTTCGTTATTCTCTTGGGCGAATCTTCAAGTGCCATGTATATTCTCACTTTCCAAAGGCTTGGACTTAGGCAAATTTCAATTTTTTATACTCTTGATACAAGGCGGACTTTAGCCTTTTCTTTGCCATTCGTGCCTTAGCCATTTTTTCTTTCCTTTCATCTTAGGCGGACTTCTCACATTTTGTAGCCACTTTACCTCTTTGCTAGGGCGGACTTTGTTGGTTTTTTGGCCATTTTAACCTTTTTGCTAGGGCGGACTTTGTTGGTTTTTTGGCCATTTTAACCTTGCTTATGGCGGAGTTTCTTTTTGTTTGCCATTTGACCCTTTGCTTTAAGCGTTTTCTTCTTCCCTATGGCGGACTTCAGCTTGCCTTTGGCCACTTTATCTTTACTTTGTCCATGCCTTAGTCATTTTTATCTCATTTTGCTTTGGGCGGACTTTGGCTTCTTTCTAGCCACTCCTTTTATGTCTAGGGCGGACTTTGGGGTTATGCTTGCCATACATAGGCGGACTTCAACATCTTCTTTGCCACTTCCATTTTGACTTGGGCGGACTTCCTTGTTTCCTTGGCCAATGGACCTCTTGCATAGGGCGGACTTGCTGCTTTGGTTGGCCAAGACTAGGGCGGACTTCATGCTTTCCCTTGCCAACTTGAAACTACCTAGGGCGGACTTCATGCCTTCCTTAGCCATTGCTCAATATTCTAGGCGGACTTCCTCATATTCTTCGCCATTGGACTTGGTTGGAGGGCGGACTTCCATGTTTTTGTTGCCATTTACAAGGGCGGACTTGCATGTATGTTTGGCCATTGCCTATATTTTCCAAGGCGGACTTCATTACATCTGTTGCCATTTCACTCTTGGCTGGGGCGGACTTTGTGACATGGATGGACATGTATAGGGCGGACTTTGGCCTTCTCCAAGCCATCCACCTTTTGCCTTAGACATTCTTTCTGTTTCCCAGGGCGGACTTCATGCTGTGACAGTCCATGGCCACTTTAACTTAGACATTTCCAAGGGCGGACTTGACAGACTTCATTGCCATTGCCCAGATTTTCATGCCATTGACCTGTTGGCTGAAGCTTCTTACCATTCATTTCCTCTGTACTTAAGCGAATTTACCAGTTTTCTCCATGACTGTGCTCAGATTTTCCATGAATTTCCAGATTTCTTCACAATTTTCCAGATTTCTCCATGAATTTCGTGAACTTCTTGCAGATTTCTTCATGAATGTTCAGATTTTTTGACGAATTTCAGTGCCATTACCAAATTTCTCTGTGATTTTCCAGAATTTTCACCATTTTTGAACGAATTTTCCAGATTTTTGAACCTTTTTTGTGATTTTTCCAGATTTTTTGACCAAAATTTCAAAAAACTTTGAATCGATTTTCTGAGAGTTTCGTTGCTCGTTTCGAACTTCTGAGTGCGTTTTTGAAACTCGTGGTCCTTCTAAAAATAGAAACTTTCTAAAATAGAAATTTTCCAAAACTTAACTTTCCAAAAAAGACCACAAAATAGGGATCCAGAATTGCCCAAAAGTGCCAAAAAGTAGGTCCTAAAAATAGGGGCGGAATTTGAGAAACCCTAAAAATATAGAGTCTTCGAATCGGTAGAAGCAACCGGTCGATCTTCGTCTCCCAGGCCTTTTAAGCACAATGGTGACGTTTATACATTGATCCAGACTAAAATTCACTGACTCGACTCGGGTGACCTTTCAAAATTAAAACTAAAAAACCCCCAAACGAAGAGCAGACAAAACGAAAGCAAGCGAAAGCAAAACCCTAAAAGCAAACGACAAGGGTCCCCATTTGCAATGGGGCGAGGTGTTAGTTAGGTCACAACAGTCTCAAAGTACAGCTTTAATGGATTGAAATTGTTACTGTATTGTACGTAGGATGTAGTGTACTGATAGGTTTAGCTCTGTGTGGTAGCAATTTAGATTTCTAGTTCAGTTTCAAGCATTATAGTAGGTAGTTGTTTCTTTGCATTTGCTGATCTGACAGTTTGTTGGTAGAAAATGGAGGTTTAGGTCACATTCCCACTGTACATAATGTACGGCCTCTTGGGAATTGTGACTAGACTCCATGATTGTAAATATTGTAGGGTTAGGAGTCATTAGAAGTCAGGGTATCACTGTGGAAGTCTTCTCCTAGGCGAGCCAGGAAGTGTTCAGCTAGGGAAGACAAGGAGTGCAAAGAACTTTGATTTGCAAGGGTGATCATTTCCTGTCAACTCACAGTGTGGAGAGGGTAACCAGATGCCTTGCAATGGCTTAGCATGGAGGAGGAAGCTCCACCAATCCATTTGGTGAGAGAAACTCCTGACAGTCTGCTGTGTGGTCAGGAAATGGCTTAAAAAAAAAGGCCTAATTTGCTAATTGAGGGTTATGGCTTTGTACGGACAGCTGAGGGTTAAGACCTCTAAAATCTTTGAGGGATGGGCATAAGGATCAGGAACCCTAAGGGAAGATTCTGTGCTCTTTGGGAAACTTAGGAGAACAACCCTGTTTTCTCGTAGAAGAAGACCTAATTGGGGGCTCCTAGGCTAGTAGTCTTTTTAACCCTAAATGAGGGTTTGGTGGAAGCGATGACAAGATGGAGTTAGGAGGATCCTTCAGAGCCATGATGGGATGGAAAGAACCTGTTAGAAACCTCTCCACACCCCTGCAAAGCTAAGTTCAAGGTTTGGAGTAGAATAGCCTTTAGGGTGGATTAAGGGCTAAGGAAGAGTTGGAGACATTGCACCAAGATTAACTTGGTAGGTTGATTTGTGATGGTAGTGGGGTTGGCAAGGCAAAACCAGGGGGTCCTAAGTAAAGAAAGGTCCTATAGGTTGAAGTGGTGGTGAGAGACACCATAGAAGTCTTCCAACAAGACTTAGAGCATGAAACTGTGATTGTTTCATCCAACCTCCCCACTAGTGAGGTGGCTTATGAGTTGGAGCTACCTGAGAGCAACAGGATTCATAACGTGTTTCACGTTTCGTGTCTCAAGAAGGCACTTGGACAATAGGTGACAGTTTCAGTAGAATTACCACCTCTTGATGAATAGGAAAAGTTGGTTTTAATTTTGGATGTTCGCAAGAGGAAGTTGAGAAACAAAACAATCAAGGAATATCTTGTCAGATGGAAGGATCTACCAGGGGAAGATGCAACATGGGACAATGAGTAGGTCCTTCAATAGCCTAATCTGAAATTGCTTGTGGGTAAGCAATTTCGGGAAGGGAAGATTGTAATGTCCCCTTCCAATTAATAATTCAGATGTTTTAGTGGCTTATTTTAATCCTGTAAGCCATTAAATAAATTAAGGGAATTAATTATTGATTAATTAATATTATTCTTTCAAAGCAAATATTACGAATAATATTAATTAATTAACTTTTATATTAAGTGACTAAAGTGGGACTTAAACATTATAGTTACTATTTCCCTCCTAAAGTTAACTATTCAAATCATAGCAGCATAAATCGTTTGGGGAAAAAATCGGCAAACCAAAAAATCAGGATTTTTTGAAAAATTGTGAAAAATTCGGATTTGAAAAAAAATGTAAAGGAATGTAGAAAAATAAACAAAACCTACATTTTCTAAAAACTCAAGGTCATTTCCATAGCATAGAGATATAGAGAGCAAATAAAACAGAGATTTTAACCCGTGAATTGTAGAAAATATTTTTTTTTTGTATATATTCGTATCGCTGCTTACATTGCATCAATGCATTGCACAAAATATACGATCTCAGAGTAGATTTATGCCCACGAAATCAGCAGACGCCTTAAGAAATTTTCGCCGACCTGAGAAACCCTCGATTCGCACTTGAAAGAGGAGAAACGCGTCGTCTTTATATGCAAAAACACGTCACTTTTTAGGTCTTTTTTTTCCGCGTGATTTTTTCACCATTTTTTGCTCGAAAAAATCCCGATTTTTAATGAAATTTTCGGCTTGCTTTTCACTTGCGTTGACTGCTGAAAAAATCGGGATTTTTCTTGGGAAAAAATCGGGATTTTTCCTAGGAAAAAATTGGCAACCTCCCAGATTTTTTCAAAATCGCGATTTTAACGATTTTTTGCCGATTTATGCTTCTATGATTCAAATATTCAAATATTTGTGAACAGTTATTTCACGGGAGGCTACAAAAGTTGCATTCGGGAATGTATTTTTCATCATTGGAGTTTATATTTCTTCTTAAATTGTTCAGAGCTCTCGGGCTTGAGGTTTCGGGGTTTTAGTTGTGAAACAATTTGACCCTAGCCTGTGGGATTTGATCAATTTCGTGAGTCTCCTTTGGAGACAAAATTGCAGGAGTCATCAATTTATTCAGATATAGCAGATATATGTACTCAGAGGTTTATTCTCTATTGTTGTTTGAATATTTTGGTTCTTCAGATTGGGCGATTAATTACAGATATCTATTCTAGAGTTCTTCATATTGCTACTATAGATAATTTCCAAATTGGAGCAATAATTATTAATTATCGGTTGCTATCTTTTCATTATAAGGGGGCGACATTATATAATCACATGTTTTGGAGGTTTGATATATTTTATGTGAAGGGAGTGATGATCAATGCTATTGTTATGGCATGAAGACTTTCATGTAGCCATCTAAATCCATTTGCAGGCGATATTGAGTTGGACAACTAACTTCAGGGTGATTGGGCAATATTTAAGTGTATCAGCTTCAATTATTTATGTCTCACCTTGTATTGGCAAATTGTAGGATATCATTTGTTACACAACTTTGTATTGGAAGGAGACTTCACATTATCCTATCCACCACCTATATCATTAGTCGCACCATTCATGTGGATGGGACCTCCCAGTCTCACTCGTTGATACTTACCTTGCCAGTCGCATCTCATTTACCAGCCGCACCAT